>JAUZNJ010028984.1:0-15701 GCA_034780135.1 Jordanella pulchra | reverse complement strand
TGACAACCTGGCTAACCGAACCTTCCGGTCTACAGACCTCAGTGATTCCCGCCCGGACCAGAACCAGAACCAGAACCGACTTTTCTGTACATTTTGAATAAACTTCTTAACTTTTTCCCTGTTTCCGTGTGGTGTTCTGCATGTGGGTTAGACACCTTGAGCCCATCATGACAATATTTGTAGAGTTATTGTTGTGAGACTCAAGCAGAATTATTAAACATGCTGAAAAATAAGGGTAATAGTTGTCTTACTGAAACATGGTTCTAATAATGTGAAAGCTTTAACTCAAGGAGAGTAAAGTGCTTTTTTTAAACTGCAAGACTTGTGGAGTTACACGATAAAAGGGAAACCTAATTGGAACAATACATGCAGGATTTCTAAAGACAGTGCAGAGAGGAATTATACCTTTGTTGACTGAAAATTTGTTGGTTTTGATTCAAAAATCATTTATCTAGCTTCCAATCAGTGCGCTATCAAAAAAATGTTTATTTTCAAGCTTCTGGATCATCCTTCAGTCAGAAGGAAATTAATAAAAGCTTCAAAGGGAAAAGAAGGATCATTCTATAGCATCTGATAAGAAAAATAAAGTTTTATGCCACATTATCTCATAAATTATAAAATATCCGCCTAACAGTTACCTAAACAAGACCAAGCTCTTCTAGTACTGTTCATCTGGATAAAGATAAACCTCCTGAATCCTGATTAAACCAATGTTTTGTTTTTAGGTAGGATTTATGCAAAATTTGTTTTGTACATCATCTAGAAGCATAACAAATTGTGTCTTCTCTCTTCTCTGGAGAGGAAAGTTACAAAGCATCAAAAGGATGTGCACACTCTTGATCACATTTGATCCATCATGATGCAAAGTGTGCATGAAGAAAGTAGGACAGCTTTCACCACAGCTTAGAACTGACACTTCCTTAGAACAGAGACATTATCATTAACAAATAAAGCCCCATTCTAAAACATTACGAAACACCACTGCATACATACAAGTCTGCTGAAGCTACCGGTTAATTTAAAATTTTCCAGAATATCATCCAGGGCAATACATGTTTCTTACCATTCATTCTTTAATGCAAAATTTCAATCTGATCTAGAGTGCTAGAGGGACATTAGATGTTCCTTCATTAAAAAACAAAAACATTTAATACCGTCAGTGCAGATAAAAGCTCATATGAACTTATAATGGGGTTGTTTTAATGTTCCTCTATGGATTATATTTATTTGAACTGCTCTTTTTTTAAAGGATGAAATCAATAGACAACATTAAACTTCAGAAGCTTGAAGACTACAAACAGTGTGTGGGTGAGGTAAAATTTGTTAAGGGCCTTTGAACGACAAAAAAGTTGGTTTATTAGATGAATGGATGCAAAGGTTTTATGAGAATTTAATTAAGATTTCATTGAATTTAAAACAACACTGCTTAAAATCTAAGTTTTATAATACTCCTTTTTACATGAAACTCTTGGTTTAATTAAGTATTCATATTTCAATGCTGCTCGTATTTGTATTGACCTTAAGCTTCTCTACCGAGATTTACTCTGTTATTCAATGCATTTGGAAAAAAACAACAAAACACTGACATGTTTTATGGGAATATTCTAGATACAGTATATATATATAGAGGATCTGGATATTTTTAACAAGTTTTGATCATGTTTTTCTTTGAAAATATATGCAGAGAATACAGAGGAACTGAAGGAGTATTATAAAAAACAGTGGACAATATTTCCTTTACATTAATAAAGTAAGATTTCTAGTTTTAAAACAGTAGCATAAACTGTTGAATCATGAGGTGTGTTTACTTTTCTGCAATTTTTCCATTTTCCATTTAGTTGTATTTAACATTTACTGGCAGAATGAATTCATGTTTTATTATCTCAAATGAATTAATCCAGCAAACAGGTCAGAAAGTCTCACACTTAATCAGATTTCCAAGAAGACCTCAGTTTCTGTAAAAGAGCTTTGATAAGAAAGTGATTTAAGGCTTCATGCTGTGAAAAGAAACCTTACCTATTTTGTCGTATATTTTGCCATATGGTCCCTCAGAAAAACCTCTTGGCCACACATTCACAGTCTGAGAGCTGGGTGAACACTCAGCCTACAGAGAGGAGATAAAAGAACACAATTCAAAGTCCACATCCTCCAGATCTCTTTTACATGAATATGTTGTTGGTAAAAGTGTAGCAAATGAAAAGGTCAAGTGCCATTCCTTAGCAGGTGCATACTAAAGCAGCCTTTATGCATTAACAAATCACTTGATGTCTTACAAATTTGACCTTTGTGACTGTTAGTAATTCTTCTTTCTGACACATTTAGAAAACTGAGCTGTCTCCTCAGCATCCTAAACAAAACAGGCGTTATTATATGTCTCTGCCGAGGGCAAATCTCACTAAGCCACAAAACCTTTTCAAAATTCAGACAGCAGCACTATGATTTGGAGTGAATTATGTGCTTCTCAAACAAAAGCAGGGTGAAAAGAGAGAGAGAGAGGGATAATAACGCTTTAAGGAAAATTATTGAAATTTAGCACAGCAGGGTGTTTATGCTTGGCTTTGGCTCCCAAGTGACATTATAATCTCTTCAATGACTTGACGAAAGTTATTTGTCTTCTGTTCTGTGATTTTTCGCGGCCAGTCTTTCCTACAAGCTATTTTTCTTTCTAAACACGCAACAGGGGCGCTGCGTTACTTGTTTGCATTAGACATTTTTGTGTGGGAGTAATAGTGTGGGTGCAGATGCCTGCATGTCAGCAAGGACATGTAAATGGTGCTCTATGTTAAAGGAACCATGTATGATTTATAATTTACATAGATCAAGAATATACAATACGAGATCTGGTTTCACAAGACCACGTGATCCAGTCTTTACTACTGATGTTGATACCCAAAACTTTTTTTTGTCACAGACATCCAGACTCCTGCCATTTTCTGCTCTTTATGTCCAATTTGAGATTATTGCTGTATTGTTCACCATTATATTTGCACCGATGATCCAGCAAAGGATGATATCGTTTTGAAAACAAACACTCAGGATCAAACACAAAATGGCTTTTGGTTTTTTGGAGAGGATAATATTTCAGTTTTTAGTTTTAAGGAACCCTATAATTGACAGTCGCCAAAATCAATAAGTTATATTAATCATTATATTACAATAATTACACAAGTTAGTTGCAAACAATTAACAATAAAGAAATTAATGAACTGCATAACTTGAATTATTTTTGATAAATGTGTAAACAGAAGGTCCTATCATAGATAATTTATTGAAAAAACTTAATGATTAAAATACAGCTAGGCAAATAAATAATTAATAAAGCAGACAAAACATTAAACACATAACATCTTTCTAAAGAGTAGAGGCAATTATATGGACTGATTATTCTGAATATTAACCTTAAACCTGACAACCAAATACTACTTCAAAGATTAAGAAATAGACAAATGCAATAAGAAAGACATATAAGCAGGAAATGTTATGCTACTAAAATACATATAAGCAAAATATACCATAAATTTCTAAGAAGAAATCTGATTATGATCAGTATGGAAGTAAATATATGTTATAAATAAATACTTACAAAGAATAGTCTAACTAAAGAATAAATAAATACATGACATATCGAATTATTTAAGTAGTAAAAAAAATCTATAGAAAAAATAGTCACAGTATGTAAAAAAACTGATAAATATCAACATTAATATTAAAGTGCTGATCAAATCATATGAAAAATGATTTGAAGGCAAATAAATAATAGAAAAGCAAACAAAAAGGTACAAATATATCATTCAAGAAAATAAAAAACACGCATAAATTTGAATATAAAATGGTTATTAATTCAGAATCCAGTAAATTGTGGATAATTTTTTAAGTACTTTAAAATGTTTTTGTTGCACTATTTCAATTAGATCAAAATTATTATTACCTAATGACTTGTTTAATAAATAAACATTATTAGTTCCAATACTTTAAAAAAAAAAAATATTTAAAACACCTTAATCATTCGATAACAAATTAAAGACTTAAAAGCAGCCTTTTCTCTGTGTGTTTTCACCCTAAACACATTTCACCAAAAATGATGTCCAAATTATTTTTATCTATACAGAATATAATAATTGGGGAAAGTAAGAAGTTTAATACTAACTGTTTCAAATTCCCCTATTTTATAGAGTTGTTCTTATCCTTTAGGAATTAAGAGTGACTGAATGCAAACAACACATTATCATTCCTCATCTTCATTAAGATTCCATTTAAAGCTGCTGCTTTGTGCATTAACCTGCTGCGATGCACATTCAGGCTTGCGAAATGATTGTGGGAATTGAGACTTTAAAAGATGCCAGGAGAGCACAGTTTTATTACAACAAAACAAGACTATTAATCACATTCGCAATGCATTTAAAATCTGTTTACTCTTGTCTGGCACTATCATTTTGATCTTCCAGGGTTTAATTTACAAATATGAACCTGTTGTATGGGCTTTAATTTGCAGCTTGTAACACTGAGAGTTTCTGAGGAAACCAGAAGGGTTTCTGGCATTTGCAGACTGTCTGAGCCACTGTAGGACATGGAACTTGGAATGTTTTTGTACCAATTCTACATAATTGTTGGTCTAAAGAGATCTGTGAGTAAAAAAACTTCTTGCAGGTAAAAAATAAAAAATAAAAAAATAAAGGGGGGGGGCAGCCATGGAATGGAAGTCAACCATTCCGTTCAACATCCAGCAAAGGCAGGTGGGCAAAAAACTGCTCCTTATATCCTCAGCAGATGATTAGCAGATCAGTGGCAGGTGTGAATGATCAGGAGCCAGCGGCCTTGCCCAGTGGTAGAGATCCACAGTCCTGCAGAGAACAAACATTGTTAAAATATGCATTCTATTTAAATTTTAAAGCTGTAAATGAGGAAAGATGTTTTAAACATAAAGCACCGTTTTAATTACAACTGTATTGCGATATAAACACTTCTTTTATTTTGCTAAAATAATTGGGTCCTAAGGTGAGTTCACACCAGAAACATTTCCAGCAACTTAAGCGACCAATTTACATATTATCCCTATCAAGAGGCATGCACAGGACACAAAGCAATGCAATGGGCGTGTTTCTAGTGATGCTGCAGGCACAGCAACTGACAATGGATATGAAGTAAAGGTCACTGGAGTAAGAAAATCAAAACTTTTGTGTCTTGTCAAGTCACGATAACCAGCGAGGAACCAAATGTAGTTGTGATGTGTGGTGGTGTAGCACAGAGAAATAAAGCTTTTTACAATAAGAATGAAAGATAGAAAAAAATAATGTTGACATGGGATGAAGTAAAGAATGCTCTTAAGAGGTTTGTTGGTGGCTTTTAAAAAAGCTGTTTTAAGCTAACCCTGTTTAATCATTTGTGCTCTTCCCTTAGCTTCAGAGCAGTTCCTTGTTTCAATATACTGCAGATGTCCTCCAAAGCTGGTCCCTGCCATCTTCCACCTCTGTCACACTGTAGTGCATCTCTCCCAGGGTTCTTTCTCTGATATTGTGCTGCTCCTGTCTGAGCTCCAGAATGCAGCCTCATCTGACCTTACCAGGGTAGTTTTAGGTCCTGGTCAGATGGTGGCACCACGGAGAGTGACTGTGAATCAGTTATAGCTCGAGCCTTGACTCACTGATCTGGGAACATCTCAGGAGGATCTGGTGGACCAAGGGATCCTTGTGCCGGTGTTCAGCTTTCCATAATGAATAAAGCTTTGTAGCTCGCTTTATAAGTCCACCAGGCTGAGTTGAAACAGGCAAGAAGCAAATCAAGACTCCTTCTATTTAATGATGCAGTGAAATGACAGGAGAGGAGCTTGAGAGAATGCAAATGGAGCAACTTTGTCACTGGAACTGTTTTAGTTGTGAACGCACCACTAGAACAAAGAAACTACTAGTAGCTACATTAATTAGAATATCATTAAAAACTAGATCCAACACTTTTATTTCATTTTTTCACTTTAAGAGGTAGAACTCATATAGTCTATGTTAATTTTAGATTGTGATAAATCATGAATAACATCTGTTAAACCAATTCATTATATCTTACAAGTTTGAAAAAAAAATCCTCAAGAAATGTTTGCATACATGTACACTTATAACTGCAATACAGTAGTCCCCTAAGCCAGTGGTTCCCAACCTATTTTGACCTGTGTACCCCTTTGGGCATTTTGTCTTATTATGAATAGACCCCTCAGCCAAAGGTATTGATGATTGTCCAAAAGTGGAACATACGATAATATAATATAACATAATAGAATAGAATAGAATAAATCTTTATTGTCTACCAATAGAGAATGCAACTAAGGGTACGAATACCCCCGGTTGGGAATCACTGTCCTAAGGACTTGTTTGGGCTTACTTTTGTTTAAATTACTGCATCAGGGCAGCGTGTTCAAAAACTAGCTGGTAACAACTTAAACTAAAAAAACAAACATTTTGGATTACCTGATATGTTTGAGTGATGGGGCTCCCGAGTCACTGACTCCAACTGCAGCACATATCTTGTTCTTTTCCTCCAGACTCAGTTTGCTGTGCAATCCTCTCCGTGCTTCATTTAACCTTGATGCATGTGTTGATTGCTTCTAAAACACATGTTTCTTGCAGTCTTCTTCATAGTTTTAGGTCATAAAAATCAAGATAATATAACATCTCTGTGTTATATATTTTTTATTGATTTCAAAAAAATTCTGATCTCCTGGATTTTGATGTTTTGAATAACTGAAAGCCGTAATTACCAAGCTCTAAATTTAATCCTTGAAATCTATCATTGATTCAGGTGCTTTCATATATTGATATTTAGCCATATGGACATGCTTGGAAAAAAAAAAAAACAACTGTTTCTTGAAATAAGATGTAAAGCTTTTTTGCTTAGTACTGTTGTTAGAGAAACTTGTAATATATTTTCCTCTCAGTTTTGTTAAATTAATTCATAATTTGGTGTTCTAATAATTCTAGACATATGTTTGGGTTTAGCAAGAATGACAACCCACCATATGTGAGGTTGTTATTATACAGACAGAGTAATGCAATGCAAAAAGCTGTTATAGCAAAACTAATCAATAAACACAAGATGTCAATAAAACAAATTATGTTTGGTTATCTCTGACAGAAATCTTAAGCATAAACACATCCCTTTTCCTGGAGCAAACTTTTGGAATTGATTCAACATATTTTCTCTTACCATAAATGTTGCTTGTGGATGTTTTAAAGTCATTTGGAGGACAAGTTACACATCTGGCACCTGTAAAATCTCATTTTGCACATATCTATAAAATATTAATCCAATTTATTTAGTATCCCTTGAAAGTCCCACAGAGGAGATGTCAAGGTTTGATGAAGTGAATTTCAATGTATGAGAGAAACACAAACTCTGGAGGATTTTTTACAATTTACATTTTGTGGCCCTTCTGGCCTGAATCTATTAGTGAACAGGAAGAAGGAAAGAGAAAGAGGCAGAAGACAAGCAGATAATGGCTTGGGCAAGGAATGAATTATGGGGCAGATTTGTCCAAGGCTATCTCTTTTGTATATGGTGCACCTGCTCCATCATGAAGCCCCACTGCACACAAACGCAGATTTTAATCAAATGCCCGTCTTGGGTCAAGTTCTATATGTGGTCTGTTGATTCACCCTCAGAACCAAGAAATGTGTTTTAATCCCATTTCTCATTATAACAAAGAAAACTGAAAATAAAAGTGTTGTTATGGTAACGGAAAGAAACCTGTAATAAAATCTGTTTACATGCTTTTTAAAAATGGTGAACTGACTTCTAATAAACCTTGAGTCATGAAAGGTTACAACAGATACCTTTAAAAAGTTATTCCTCCTAAATTAAAGAATCCCTGTCTACCGACGACGGCTCTGATTTATCCCATGTTATAAAAGATGATATTAAAGCATTAAACATCCCCTTTTATTTCCCTTTAATATTTAAACTAGCATATGTAAATATGACAATTTAGAACTTATTGTAGAAAACGATCCAGGCACCATACATGATTCCCTATGCAAGTTTTTTTTTTTTTTACCTGGAAATTTACATTTCTTAATGTGTGGAGAACTGCAGAAAGCCATCTTCCAAACTTGAGAGCAACAAATGACGGGTAGACCCTGCCTCAGACCCGACAAGTTCTTATAACTTTCTCAGAATAATTTGGTTACTTAATGAAAAAGGTTAAGAACGTAGCCTCTTAGATAACGGTAAGAATTGTGCATCTCTGCTTTTACCACCACTTGACCAGAAAATCAAATTAATTAACTGAGACACAACAGAAAACAAGCACCACAAAATAGAATAGAAACAAAAGCTGGGAGGGAAACACAAATAAATTAAAAAAAACAGGAAAGAAGCAATTTCAAAAGAAGTAAAGATTGTAAACTCAGAATCAACAAATATATTACATCAATTCAGGAAAGAAACAGAAAAGAAAAACTTTAAGCTCACCAAAATGTAAAGTAACCACACTTTTTTGGCTCAAGATAAAAAAAAACAAACGACGAAAGCAAGTTATGGTGGTGTTTTAATCACCTTGTATATTCAATTTGAAGTAACTTGGCAAATGTGGTCAGTACACTGCAAGATTGCCAGATTGAACACGAACAACACAAACATACAAACTCTTCTTTTGCAGACTCATTTCAACAATGCACACAAATGAAGGTAAGTGGTAGTGTTTAAAGGACACAAAAAACATGTGCTCTTGAGTTTCCTCCCAACTGCAAAAATATCCTCCAAGCTTCCTGTTGAGAAGCGTAATCACGTTTTCCACAAGGATGGCTGTAGCACCCCAGAGGAAAAAGCCTATCGAATCCACACACGTTGTCATTATGCATTCCGTGTGGTTTCCCCTCTATATCTGTGACCACTCATCCAGCCAGGGCCATTTAAAGAGCATCAAAGCCAAATAACTTGTTATTACACAGAAAGAGCTGGAGATGACACAGACAGTGAGGAATTACAAGGTATCTGAGGGACATGCTAGAAACTCTACCCAGATGCTTTTCGGGAAACAGTTATACTAATGCTGAAACAACAATTTGGTAAAACAAAAATATTAGTTATATTTAAAACTCATATTGTATTGTCATTTGATAGACTTTGATATTTTCTAATGCAGGATTTTATATAAATTCCCTCTGCATTAGAAACAGTTTATGGACCTGCTATTATTGCATTATCACAAAGAATTTGCTTGAATGGAGTATTGGTGTGGAAATTTTATTTAAGTACCATGTATGAAAATTCTGCTGGCCAGCATTATATATGGATGAATATTAATGCACTCTATGCCCACAAAGAGGGTTTTTGATAGTTGCCACAAGGGCAATGGCTCTTTCTTTTACTCTTGACTTCTATGATACTAGTTGACATGAGTTCATGATCTTGTCTTTTCATACAGTTAGTTTTGTTTTTCTCTAGTTTACTGTCTTTCTACACATAGCTGAGCATTTACAATGAAAAGATGTTCGAGTCAGTCTTTCATCTTCTAGACATGAATAATGGCTTAGAGTTCATGTGCTTTTCTCTCTAGATAAAGCCACTAGAGCAGCTACTATTGCTGCGACTAATACAAATATTTTCTGGATCAGTGCTTCTCTGTTTCTTTTTGTGTCTCTGCTCAGTCCTCTCAAACCCCATCCGTTGTGGAAGAAAGGTGTTCAAACTGAGTCTTGTTCAGCTGGAGGTTTTTCCTCTTAAAGGTAATTTTCCTCTTCATTGTTTCCACATCCCTGCTTAGTAAGAGGGTTTCAAAGTCAACAGATTACAAGCAACTGGTGTAATTTCTGCTGCTCAATGGCTCCATGCAATCTACAATACAAGCCAAATGCCTCTTAGAATAGCCCAGTCAAAGTTGAGACCAAAATCGGTTTAAGATTCTGTGAGGTCTTTATTTAGATTTCCTGAGCTAAAAAAAATTAAAAAAAATAAAATAAAATAAATCATTCCATGAGTTTAAGTATCCTAAAGATACACACAAAAAGACTTAAAGCAAAAAATAAGCTTTTATTTAAGTGTTGATAGGGGCACAAATTTCAAATACATATAAAAAGAAAATAAAAAACTTTTTATCCATTTCCTTTAACTTTATAATTTCACCTGGCTTTGTGTTAACCACTTATAAAAATACCAATATAATACATAGAATTTTGGGTGATTCAATGTTGTAAAACTTGAGAAATGTCAGGAATTTTAACACTTTTTCACCTTGAAAGAAGCATAAAATGAATCAAGCACATTTGTTTACTGCTTTTTCCCCATATCAGTTATTGTCCCTCCACAACAGCTCCCTTTCAACAAAAAATAAGCTTTTCTTTTGCCAGAATGGCAGAACAAACCATGTCATTCCTGACGTCTCAGCTTGGAAGAGTATGATTGCTAACTTCAGCTTTGATGTCACAGACGTACGGGCCATCTGGAGTCCTTTCTCCCTCGTGAGGTTAGTGGACATGTGGGCCTGAATGGAGCCAAGCTACGTTTAAAACACATCCCACAGGAATTTTGACTGGTTGTCATGAACACAGAGCATCTTTCTACCTCAGGGGTAATGTTACTCATGTAGCACTCAGACAGTGTGAGCTAAGGGTAATATAGAATATAAATGGCTAAATGTGAAGTGAAATGTAGTGTAAAATTGAAAACGAAGGCAGAGAATTTTCAAGGTGAAAATGTTTTCCTGAGGCCTTTGTGCCACAATATCTCAGGACGTCGTCATTAGTCGGACATATTTTTTTTTTCCACTGCTGCCTTTGAAGACCTTCGGAATATATATAACCTCAGATATACTCTGATAAAGATCTAAATGAAATAACTAAAATAGTGAAGTAGGTGAAAATTCATCAGTAATCACAAGAGTCCAAAGAACACAGTCTATTTAAATTATGAAACCCATTGGTCAAAATCTTAAAATAGAACTTAAGGATAACAATGCAGGTTGGCAGATGTCTAAAGAATTTGACTGAAATAAAACACTAAAAGTACAAGTATGAAAGCAGACAATATCGGTATTAAATAAATACATAACACCAAGTCCAGCCTAAAGGGGAAAACAAAGAAGCCCACTATTAACAGCAAATTTTCTCTCATATTTCAATTTGAAGTACAACAGTTCACAATTAAACTATAAAGATGCAAGATCCACCTAAAATAGAAAATACCCTTCAATACAATAAATAAATCTCTTTGGGCAAGAATCCAAAGCATCCTTGATTCTCTCAATCTATATTTCCATTTAATTTGATGTGATTTTTTTGTACAAGGGCCCATTCAGAGAACTCTAGGTAAATCAGGTACAGGCCGCTTATAGGGTGTGTTCGGATTCGTCGGGTACGTCTTCTAGGGACCCGGTCTACCTGGACTGGGTTCTTCGAGGGCCGTGAAAATAAGGAGGCCAGAATAGTTTTTTCTATGGATTCAAACAGCCTAGCCTTTTCCAGCTTTCACTGCCTCTCACTCTGTCGCCTAGCAACCTTGACAGTTGATACACAAATTAGGCAAAGAACGGATGCTGAACTACTTACTACTGTTCTGTTGGTAATTTCATTGTTGAGGAGTTTCGGCAGCAGAACTGTCATCACTGATATCAGATCTGTTATTCACACATTGCACAGATATTGAAATCTTTGCTTAAATGTCAGCCAAACCCATTAATAAAGTCAAAGAATAAACCTTCTCAATAAACCAAACATTACGGCCACATATCTGAATCGATAATCTTTTAAAAAATACATTTTAATTAATTTCAGATGGAACTATTTACTTACTTTTATTATATTAAACTGCATTTACAATATTCACCACTGTTTGTCACCATTTCTCCTTTCCTCTGAGAATGAAGCTGCCGGCTTGCGTGAACTCACAATGAATCACAGAAAACCCAAGGCTACGGAAGATACATGGGACCCGTCCTTAAAAACGGACCATAACTAGGCTGTAATTTTCGGCCACATACGAAGGAATCTTCGAATCCGAACAGCCAATGCATCGCATTATGACATAACCGGCCGGCAAATCCAGCCTCCGCAGGACGCAGCTGACGAATCCAAACACAGTGATAGTTTGATGCTTCCACAGATCCTGGATAGGAATGCCAGTCTTGCAAATGTATCTCAAACTGTAAAAGTGTTACAACATTTTGGCATGTTACAACTGCAAACTTAAATAAATTTGTGTTTTTAAGCAAAACGTGTATTTTTGTGAAATGAGAAGAAAAGACAATTATTTTGTTTATAATTATTTGTGCATCTATATTACGGTACTCTTAATAACTATTTTTAACTACCAGCTTTACTGCAATTGCAGAACCAAGTCTTGTTAGTGTTTGTCTTTGTATATCGGGAGAAAAAAGCCTTTATTTCATACACTTTATGGAGTTATGGATGTATGGAATTTTGACTGCCTATTTATTCCTGTTGGCCTGCTGGAAGTTGAACCTGCACTCCGGATTTAAGCATTATGTAGCCTCTAGCAGGTTTTCTTTCACTGCATCCATTTCCCCCTTTAAATTTCTAATGTCTCATAGAAGTATTGCAAAAACCACACACATTTTCAATGTGACAATGGCATGATGATGTGAATTGTTAGTTTTATGACAAACTTTTATGCAAATGCTCCCTGTGAATTATTTTTCTTGGGTATATTCTAAACAAATCACCATGTTCTACATTTTTTTTTCTGTGTCTGCTACAGGGCAAAGGGTACCTCTGATTGCTTCCTTTCACTAATGGTCTTATTCTTGGCAGTCTCCCATGAAAAACAAATATATGGAGTGGATGACCGTTAGATGTCCCGTCAGCAGATTCTCCCCTCCTCATTCTCACCTCAGCTCCTCCAGAGTTTCCGTGGAGCTCTCTGCTGTTGAACTGAATAATGGTCTTATGGACTATGTCAGTTTAAGTGGACAGCCATGTCTTAGAAGGTTTAAAGTTGTATAACTCTGCTCATTTCAGAAGACAGATTGAGTAGAGCTCTGTAAGAGGAAGAAAGCTTGGGATGTTTTTTTTTTTTTTTATTACCTATCCCTTCTGTGATCCTCTTCACAAATTTATCCCTGACCTGGCTAATGTGTGCCAGCATTTAAACTGTCCTTGTTGATGATTGTAAAACACATGACTGGAATGATCTTTAAAACACAAAGCCAGGTGCAAATATTTGAAAAGTATTGCAGATTTTCTTAGATTTCCCTGAGTCAAAATTTAAAAGTCAAAAGTTAAAACTTCTTTTGACCAAGCATTAAGCTGATGGGACAATTCTTTTTTATGTACAGCAGGCTCATTTTAAATATCATTTAACTAACATCTAAACTGAGACAAATCAAGTCTATTTTCATTATTGGTGTACACCTCAAAAATAATTTCAATAGCTTTGATTCCAAATTTGAAAGCCTAGATATAATAGAGATTGTTATTCTGGACGATTGTGGTTTACAGTTTAAGAGAACCTTAATTTCAATTTTTTAAAAAAGTTAAATAATTTCATAAAACCAATAACAAATGAATAATATGAATAGTAAAATGTTGGAAGACTCAAAACAATGTATATGTACTGTACTGTGTTTGCACTCAATACTTGGTTAAATTAGCAAAAATTAATCAATAGTAGTGTCACACAACAGTTACAGTGCAGCACAAGTATTTCCACCCTTTTGATGTTTTAGTAATGTTGTTATGTATTTTGTTGGGGTTATCTTACTTATACAAGGCATAACATTTCTATGTAAAGGAAGAAAAAACGACACATGTATGGCTTTACCAAAATTATACACCTACAATATGTTGACATCCACAGTGTTGTCAAGGCTGATAATATATACTTATTTAATAATTTTTTGATATATAAGATTAAAAGTCCCCTTGGATTTTTCACTGTGTTCACCAGAGTAATCCAGCTTCCTGACCATTCATCCTGATTTAAGCTAAAATATAAGCAGAATAAACCAGGCCGCACAGTGGGTCCTTCATAACCAATGATCTATGATTAAAAAAAACATTAGATTGTATTTTTGCATGATAGGGTCATCATTCCTGATATATATACAGAGGAATTAGAGATCAGATGATAAACTATAGGTTTAAATTAACACTAAGAGTGCTCTAAAGGTCTATAAAACCGAAGTATAATGCATTAAAATCTTGCAAAGGATATCCTTGAGAGTTTCTGTTGATTCGAGGTTATGTTAACAAATTTTACTGCCTTGAGAGCAGTGGTTTTTTAAATAAATGCAACCTTTGTTTGAGTGTCAAACAGACTTAAGAAATATCTAGGAAATGCTTTCATTGGGGTCATCATGTGGGAGCACATATCAGAGTACTTTAAGACTTGTAGTAGTTTCAGAATATTTTCTAAGCAGGAGTCAGGGGAAAGTATGATATCCATGACTTGTCCTTTCTGTGTCAACATCCTATTTTTGTAAGATCCTGCCCTTAAACAAGCAAAGAAGGCTTTGCCTTTTTGCCTCTGTGACTGACAGGACTTTAAGGTCGACTTCCTGTAAGCGCTTACTCATCTTGACAACACCTGTAGCAGCACACCCACGCACGGCACATGCAAACTTAAGGACAGAGAGGTATACATCTGCTCTAAAGGGCAGTCTACCAGCAAAACAATGTAGAAAAATGCATTAAATAGCAGTAAAATCCCAAAGGTCAGAAATAAATTAGGATCTCCAAAAAGAGCAAGAGCCAAAATGAGATTCAACAAAAGCAGCTATGTTTATGGTGTTTATAATCCAGCTTTATTTTTTGGGAAAAGTAAAGAGTGAAGAGCATGAGCAAATGGGAATCCATGAGATGGTAGGAAAAAATGATATTAGAAAAAATATTTTTGATAACAGAAATTCAAACTCTACCATTTCTGTATTAAGAATCATGAGGTCAAATGATGTTAGTGTAAATGTAAATCTGATTTATGAAGCACTTTAAAAACAGCTTGGAACTGCACCAACGTGATTTACAGTTTTCCTAAAACTACCAATGAATTAAGCACATTTTAATAAAACATGAACAATAACAAACGCAGAACAATAACAAATTAGACAGGTAGTTTACAGAGTCAGACCCAAGGAATAGCTATAAGAAGCAATTCAAAATAGTTCAAAGTTTGGGCCCCACATGCTTTTACATCTGGTTCTGGGAACTTGTAAAAGTAGTTCATTTTTTGATCATAGTGTTCTGGAAATGGAGTAGTCCTGCAGAAGATCTTGGAGGTTAATAGAGACTAAGCCATTTAAAACTTCAATTATCAATAGGGTATCTGAGAAGATGCAGGCAACCAATTCAGACAAACTGGTGATAGTCATTCAGTCATCTGGAGACACTGTTGAGAATATTGATCCATAATGTTATATATTAAGTTGCAGTAATCTAAGCATGTCGTAATGAATGCTTGAGTAATTTCCCCAAAGTCTTTAGTGCATAAGCTAGATATCCCCCTTGCTAAAGGTAAAACTGAATAATCTCAGTGAACACTTTATAACAAAGGAAGAATAACAGAAAAATAGATGTTTTACTGTCCTGCTCACCATTATTGGCACCCATGAAGTTTAAGTACATATAGTGGAATATTTTCTGAAGGAAATTTATCAAGTAAAACAACATTTTACTGCTGATAGCAGGCATTGTTGAAAGGGAAAAATGGACTGTTTTAAAATGGCCAGCAATGAGTCCAGATCTCAATCCAATTGAGAATCTTTGGAA
>JAUZNJ010028983.1:0-15701 GCA_034780135.1 Jordanella pulchra | reverse complement strand
TTGTTTGGCCTCAGATCTTCTACCGTTGTGTCTTTTTGTGGTTGGTTTGGTCTAAGCTGAGCACCGACTGAACTGCTGTTTCCTTTACAGGTTTTATAAATGACACACATGATCAGCTGCAGAGAGGTTTCTCAACACTTCCATCCCCTTAATTTCAGTACTACATTCTGAGTTCTTGAACACCTTTCAGTTCCCTGGGTTTCTTTTATGTCAAGATTGTCAGACACAGACTTCTACTCTATGACATATTTCTTGGCTCTTGGGGGCCAAATACTTTGCTGTGATCGGCCAGCGGGCCTGAAGCTGGACACATGCTGTACATGTAAATTTGTATCCAACCATTTTCCCTCAATAGATTTCCGTCTCTGCCCTCTGATCCCACTAAGCTGTATTTAGCTTGTTTTTCATACCAACTGTCACTCTCAGTTTCTATTCCTCTCTAGACCAGTTTTTCTTTTTTTGCTTAAGGCTGCTGTCACGGCTGCTATTATTCATGATATTGTTGTTTCATTTTTATATTGTTTATTGAAGATCCTGTAGTTTGTTATTTTCTTTTATTTGCAGTTTTTTTTTTATTGTTGACATTATATACTAAACATGAAAGACTGTGGTTAAAATGCATTTCTGTGACAGTGTTTTGAGTCATGTGCCGTTTTATCTTTAGATTTATAGCTCCACGGAAACCTAAATAAACTCCAAATAGGAGAAAAGTCAATATTATTATTATTTATTTATTTTCCCTCCATATTTATAGGACGGTTTCAGAGAGCTAAAATGTTTGCATCGGTAAAAAACAAAAAGGATCCCAACTCTTCTCCTCAAACTGTTACCTAAAAGTTTTATTTTCATTTCTGTAGTTTTCAGTTCTCAACATTTTATGTCGAGGGCTCTAAAATCCTAAAAGTTCACAAACAAAATCTGACAAGTGCTAGTGAGACTGACTTGAATTCAAAGCGTTTTGTTAATATTATTCATTCCTGAGATCAAATGCTGTATTATTTCAGCTTATGTTTTAAAAATGGCCTGTTGCTGAGCATCGGCTGCCCAATTCATGTGCATATTAATAGGATTTATATTTCGACTTACTTCTGCTTTGCAATTCCAGCAACAGCCTCATAACGAATACATAGCGTTTCACTTTCCTCATTATCAGTCAATAGATAAATGAATAAATCCTCTTCTGCCTTTGTGTTGCCGTGGTGTTTGTCTTTTGCGGTTGTGTCGTAGGTAACAATGAATGGGAGTTTCCATGAGCTCAGCAGAGGAGCTTTCCCGTGAAGCATGAATATCAAGTCAAAACCAACTTTTTTCTTTTCTTTCCACCTTAAAAACATGAGCACATTTCTTGCATTCATGAGGATTTTGCAACAACCTTAAAACTCTGAGGCTGCATTTAAACTAAGTATTGAAGATGCACAACTTAAATTATACAAATTAACAGATAAATGGTTCTTCCAAAAAAACGTTATCTCTCCTGCGGTTGGACAAATCATCCACTTAGCATCGACAAACAAAAAGATCCCGGTTTTGTGGAAACGCATACAACATGGCCAGGGTATAAAATGAGATTTTGTGTGAATCATTTCATTGTTGAAACACATTTGTTTACATTAGAAAGAAGAACGCCTGTCGTCTCAGTGAGACTAAGTAGCACTCAGTTATTTAGTAGTCGGCCACATTCCAAGTGTTCAACACAGGACTGCGGCAGTTTTCTGAATTATTTTTAAGATGCAGCTTTCGTCAACAGTTAGTCTGCTGTGAACATTTTCCCTTCAGTCAACAGCTGGGATTCTGCTTTAAACGAGTTAATGTGGAAGTATTTTATGGTCCTAGAGATATCCATCTTACAGTTTGCTTCGCTTTATCAATCAAAACAACTCGGTAAGTTTTTTAATTGATATTTGTTATTGTTTGTTTTGTAATGCAGGTACTTTGGAAGACTGGGACACAGCAGTGCAAAAGACAGAGACGAGGATAAACAGAATAAACGATCAGCGAGCAAAGGTGGGAGCGCAGAGCATCATTTAGCAATGCGCTGTGTGCTGGTGTATCATTTGGCCGTGTGTGGCTAATGTTTCTGTGGTTTTTGTTTTTCATCTGTCAGGCTGCAGAGAAAGAAACCAACATGGCACGTCAAGAAGAGGAGAAAATGGAGCAGCGGCGGAAGGCCAAGGCAGAGAAGAAGGCCCAGAAGAAAGGCCAAAAGGCGACTCGCGGTGGAGAGAAGAGAAAAGCAGAGCAGGAGGATTATCAGGAAGACTGGAATGAAGAATCTGGTAAAAATGGATAAAAAAAAAAAGTAATGCAATATTCTACATTTTACTTAATTGTGTGAGATGTATATTTTTTCTTGTCTCGTTTATTTTAAAAGCTCCTAAAAGGCAGAGAGGAAACAGTGACAACACAGACGAGTTCATGGAGACTGAGACTGGAGGAAGGAATGCTCCTCCTGGGTATAAGCCAGCTTCAGATGGAGCTAAAAATGCCCAGCAGGGGGCAGCAGCTGCGACTCAGAGGCAGAACGATGACAAACCAGAGCTGCGAGACGACAGCTGCAGCGTGTTCATCAGTAACCTGGCGTACACACTGGAGGAGCCAGAGCTAAAGCTGAAGGTGCTGTTTGAGAGCTGCGGCCCCATCAGACAGGTTCGGCTGGTCACCAGCAACCGAGGGAACTTCAAGGGTTACGGATACGTGCAGTTTGAATCTGCAGTGTCGGTGGCCGAAGCCCTGAAGCTGGACAGAAGGGAGCTGGAGGGCAGACCTATGTTTGTGTCACCTTGTGTTGACAAAAACAAGAATCCAGAGTATAAGGTTAGTAGACTTCCTAATGTCTGCATACTTGGATACATAAAAAGGGTTTTCATGTCATTGTCGTGTTAAGTGTATATTTTAACCCATTTTATCCATGAAACTAAAGTAAATTTCCTAAAGTCAAAATGTTCTCTCCCATTGTTGTTTTTTATGTATTGAATATTTCTAAACAGTTGAAACCTGAAACATATCTGTACTATATGGCTAAAAAGGAATTTAAACTTTGTGCCGTTGCATCCAGACTTTGAACTGACACTGAAGTCCCTTCAAGATCCTATTTATGTAAAACAGGTTAAATAAAATCTTTAATTTTTATTATTCCCCATCAAATCAGTTACTAAAACATCTGTAGTCATTTATTTGAGGGACGACTAGTAAAGATAAACCGAAAGAGGTTTTTAAGGCCGATGCTAATTATCTGGAGTCGTCTGATACTTGTTGCTTTTTATTCTTCATCCATTTGCAGGATAGAAATGTCTCAATTTTAACAAAGAAAAATTATTAACAAGTAAAAGAAAAAATATTTACACATTATAGCTAATGAAGGGAGCAGCAATGAATGCGCTTTATGTAATCTCAGGGCATGGCTGCTGTTAAATTGGGACATTATTGCACCCCTCTAGTTTTGGCCAGAAATGATGCCTTGTCAATGTATCGGCCTAATATTACTGTTGTGTTTAGTTCTAGCAGCATGTTTTTTGTTGTTCTTTGGAGCTTACTCCCTGGTAGTTTTTCTTTTTAACTGGGAGGAGAGATGACTCACCGCTTCCTTTAGTGGACAGTTTATATATTGATGTCCTCTATAGGTGTTTAAATACAACACGTCGATGGAGAAACACAAGATCTTCATCTCCGGGCTGCCATTCTCGTGCACTAAAGAGCAACTGGAGGAGATCTGCAAACATCACGGCACCATCAAGGATGTTCGTCTGGTCACGTACCGCTCAGGGAAACCTAAGGTAAGACCTTTTTCTTACAGAAATCCATCCGCACCACCTGAACTTCTTTACAATTTGTTATGTTATAACCGCTTTATTCACCAACACAAAGTAGAGCATACCTGGAAGGCTGAAGGAAAGTATTATCTGCTTTCTGCATGTAGAGGTTAAAATATTTTCTCTTTTTTTTTTTTTTTTTGTCTTGTCCACTTAATTATGCTGAGACTGGATGACCAATGTCTGTATAAAAAAGGCTTCAAGTATTGCCATATTTCTAAATTTGACTGAAGTGTTGGATGTGACTGAGCACCTTCTGTAGCCTCTTTGTAAAGTTGTTAGTTTTCTGGTTGTGTTTGTTTTGCACATAAGGTCTCATCTGACCTTTTGCATTTTTACTGAGTCCCTGACATGTCTTCTAACGGAGGATGTTTTCTGATCTGCAGAAGGCCAAAAATAATTACTTTTGGGGTTTTTTTTCTCCCTTCCTTAAAGATCCCAGACGTGGAGTCTATGCTAAATGACTTCCTGTTGATAGATTATCCTTCCTGAGCTTTTCAAACCTTCAAACAAACGTCTGTTTTAAAACAGCAATTAATTCATACACCGATTAAGTCTGAAACAGTTAGCTAGATTTTATTTTATTGAGGGGTGTCGGCTAAGACGTCATACTAAATATTCACCACACTCCCATTTGTAGAGCAAACGTATTAAAAAGTTTCACCTGCTTTATGTTTTTGTGTTGGTCTGTCACTTTCAGTTGGTTAGATTACATTGAAGATTGTGATGTGTGGAACTGGTCAGTGGGTTAGAATATTTTAGCAAGGTGCTGTATCCAGAAGAGTTGACTTAAAGGATGTAAAGACAAGCATGTTTGTGACACCCTGGTTCCTGGCTCTGCAGGGTCTGGCGTATGTGGAGTTTGCAGATGAAACGCAGGCGTCTCAAGCAGTGCTGAAACTAGATGGCATCGATGTGGAGGGAAATAAAATCTCTGTTGCCATAAGCAACCCTCCACGCAGAAACCCGATGGACAAGTCTGGTTCCAGCAGACCCATGGGAGACATAATGCCTCGTCAGGTCTACGGCTCGTAAGTTCATCAACATCTCTACAGTTCCAACATGTTGGTGTCGTTTTTTAGCTAACGAATATCGTGTTACAGGAGAGGGAGAGGACGCACTCAACTTTCTCTACTACCTCGCTCTCTGCACCGTCAAACGGCGCCTCCGGGCAAAGTGGAGAATGGGACAGCAGCTGAGCGAGCGCCGCCATCAACAGGCAGCGCTGCAGCCAATGCGGCCGGAGAGCCGAGGTCTTTGTCAAACTCGGACTTTGCAAAGATGCTTCTCAATAAGTGAGCGAAGACGAGGGGAACTGTGAACTCCTTCAGGCTGAAAGCCATCCTGTGTCCTTAAAAAAATAAGTGTTGGTGATTTCTGCTGTAATTGGTTACCTGATGGTCCCTTTAATCGCACTCACACCTTCATCATCTGTTCTGCAAGATTGCCTTATCCATAAAGACGTGTATCATATTTGTGTATAATATGTGAAGCTGTTGGGTTTTCTGCTTTTCCTGTGTACTATTTAAGGGATCTGAAGATTATTTGAGAGTATTTTTTAAATATTCAAAACAACCGAACTTGTGTTGATTAAAAACAAAAAAATAGGCATATGCAAAGTCAATGACAAAGTGTGAAATAGTTTGTATGTGTACATAGTGTGGATGTTCTTTGGTGGGGTATTAATTTCCTGGTGTAGCCATTATTTTTGTTTTTGTAATGATGTCTGAATTTTTTTTTTTAGTCAGTACTAGGTTATTATGGATGAATTAAGTTAACAGATTAACATTTTTTTTATCCATTGTGCCAGTTGTATAATAGAAAAGCTGTCACTCTCCTGAAGCTGGATTCTTCTGTGATCATTGAGATGTTCTTAATATAAGGTCTCATCCTTTATTGGTTTTATTTCATCGTTTTTGATGCAACATCTGCTTAGGATCAGAACATCCACTCGCCCAAGTCTGTTACGTTTTAGCCTCAGTCTGATGGCTGCTTACAGCCCAAAATTGGCTTAAAGTGAGATGATTTGGATTTCCTTAATGCTGTGAAGGGTAAACATGGTTGGACTGGATTTAATATCAAACAAATATGGTGTAAGGGTGAGAATTAACTGTTTTTTTGTTTTTTTTGTAGTTCAGCTGTGTGAATCACCAAGATCTTAGATTAACCTCTTGTGATTAGTTGTGATAAGATGTCAAGCCATTTAAAAAAAAAAGTGGTAAACAAAACTCAGTTGTGGTTTGTTTGCATTAAACTTTAACAGGAATGTGCAACTGTAAAGATAAAGCTGCTTTTAGTTGTTTTTTTTCCATCCTTTGTTATGTTAATCTCTTCTGTTCAGAGCAAAACAAAACGGCTGTCATCTTACATGTTGGACGGTGGAGAATCTATGCAGTTTTTCCATGTCAGGGTAAAAATGGTTGGGTTCTTGTATATACTGTTCAGTAAAAACCTTTCAGAAAGATTTCCTAAGTTTGTAAAAACAAAAACAGATTTACATTTTCAGATGGTATGTATTGCTCTCACCACAGTGCCCTAAGTCTAAAGTGAACTAAAAGTGTAAATACAAATCTGAAGTCATCTTCTGTTTTATTGTCCAGTACTAAATGGTTGTATTGTGAGTTTTGCCGTTTTGTATAATTTCTAAAGTTAATGTTTTAAATTTGGAGGATCTGAAAAGAATAAAAGGCTTTCAGAATGAGTCGCCTGTTTAAACGTGCATCAATCAAATCATAAAAAAGGTCTTGATTTAGTAATTAAAGGAAAGAATGAATGAAAACCATAATAGTTTATTGAATCAGACTGATGAGGTTTATTATAATTTATAGGGTTTAGTCACATGTTGCTAGAAGGACATTTTTGTAGCAGTTATTTAAAGTGTTTGTCAGTGTCTTTCCTGAAGGACAAACTCCAGTTTCCCTGGTACCCAAGTCCTCCTAAAGTCCAACCCCCCCAGCTTCCTTTTCTCCCCTGTGTCCTGACTTTTTACCTTGTCCCATTTTATGTGTTCTACTATTCCTTTTAAAGATCCTATCTCCCTTCTTTCCTTGTGTCATTCAGTCCCATTTTTTTTCCTTTCTGGTTCCAAATTTAAAGCTCTACCAGGGAAATATTTGCTGTCAATTTGTTGTGAGCTTAAATATTTTGGAATCAATTGAACCGTTGACAGTTTTGTCAAACAATCAGACAAAAGACTGGTTGCTCACAGGGTGCCATTTTCTTGTATTGGAGGGAAAGTTGAAAGAAAACTGAAAAAAAGTGATAGAAAATGGTTCACAGGCAACAAAGATAGAAGCTTTGAATCATGAAGAAGAGCTCTTTTAAGAGTCGGTTCAAGGAATGGAGGGTTATGAGTAAAGCTTTATCTAGAAATAAAGTCCTTTTTAATATTCCAACTAACTTTTTAATTTTTAACAGACGATAAACCAGTTAGCAGATGCCAATACTTAACATGCATCTTTATGTGAATTAACATTTTAAATTTACAGACTAAAATGACTTAACCAGATTCTAAGTTCACTGGAATGCAGCTGTAGGTTCCTTTTGTGGTTTTGTTGTCAAAAAAAAAAAAAATCCCAAAATGACTACACATACTGAAGAAACGATAGACTACTTTTATTTTAAAATAAATACATGAAAGTTTTTTATAGGTTTGGTCAAACAACTTTCTTCATGAGAAATATTTAAACTGTTCACTTCCAGCTTAAAAATGAAAGAAGTTTGAAACGTCCGTTTGATATTAAAGATTATAATTTGATTTTGGCCAAAAGACGAGCGGATTTAGCACAATGAGCCACTGATGGAAGATCTTTTAGATTAACTCAAATGTATTGTTACATGGTGAAAACTCATGCTCCCATTCTCCTTAACTATTCCATTTAATTGTGTACAGGAATGGTCTGTTTGCAGCTGGGACAGGCCTGGTTCCGGTCGGCTTCGGGGAGTCCAACAGCGTGTTCTGTGGTGGAAATCAGCAGAGTGTCCAGTGTCATTTCTGTACATTTGGCTATGAAGCGAATGAAAGGCCGCACATCCCCCTCATTGGCCGTGTTTAAAGTAGAGTAATATTCTGCCCTTTGCTCTTTGCGAATAGTAATTGGTGGATACCTTGCCTGCATGAGCACAAGGTTCATGAGCAGCCGTGATGTGCGCCCGTTTCCGTCTACAAACGGGTGTATGTAAACGAGTTTGTAGTGGGCGAGAGCTGCGTACTCCACAGGGTGCAGCTGCAGGGCTTCCTCCGAGTTGAGCCACTGAACCAGCTCGTCCATATGTCGCTGCAGATCTTTGGGGTGTGGTGGGATGTGATGGCCCACAAACACCTGGCTGTTGCGCAGCCGACCGCCCTCCACAGGATCAACATAGCCCAACACTCGCCTGTGAATCTCCAGAATGTTGCTGACAGTAATGGCTCCTGATCTTGACAGCAGTGTGGTGTTGATGTACTTCATGGCTGCATCCACGCCAATTGCCTCATTTTGCTCCTGAAGGCTCTTCCCAGGCACTGCGTAACGCGTCTCGATAATATGTCGGATCTCTGACAGAGTCAGGGTGTTTCCCTCTATTGCAACAGTGTGATATATGTGGTGGTAGTACGTCTCCTCCATCACTCGGCGAAGAGCAGAGTTACCTTTGGGAATGGACATAAGCCTGCGCACTTTACTGTCGATTAAGCTGAAGTAGCGCTGGTCGATCTCCTCCACTAGGGGAAGCGTTCGGTCTCTGCTGACCAGAGCTCTCTCATTACACGGTGAGAGGGCCAAGGCCTTCGTATACAGGTGGTCCGCCTGGACGACATCCTTCTCCTCCTCCAGTATGGTCCCCAGCTCTGTCAGCGCATCCACAAAGTCAGGGTGCATACTAAGAGCATGCACCAGCAGTTTGTGAGCCTTCTCTCTCTTCCCAAGTTTCTTCATCTCCAGAGCCTGCTGCAGCGCCGCTTTGGCCTCCAGCTCCATCTCTGTATTAAAGAAAGAAAACACACGATGATGCTATGAATTCGATTTTTACAAAAACAGAGCTACATAATAACAAAAATGTTACAAAACAGTCATCAAGATATTTCAAATGTTTTATTTTCAACATTCATGTGCAAAACATCAACGCCAATTCTTGTTTTGCATAGATCCAAGGTTTGTGCTGCCACCAAGTTATATCTGAACCTTTTCTAAATTTCAGATTATGTGTAAAGTGCAGATGACATATTAAAAAAAAAACAGAAATTTATTATGTGCATTTGTATTTCCAGAATAAGTAATAATCTTGTTCCAAATAATTTCCACTTCTCAACTTTCCGTTTGTCTTTCTTATAGCCCAAATAAAATACTCAGAATTTGATGCTTGTAAAGTGACAATGTTTTAGGGATGTGAATATTTACGGTCTTAATCAGCTGCGTAAAAACACCCCATGCTATAAATGATAAAAGTTAAATAATACACTTGAATTCTTATTCTCTTTAACATATGGTAGTGGCTTTGCCACGATTGTGTTTACCTTTGCTGGGTTTGGTCTTCTGAGGCAGAAGATCCAGAGCTGTGAAGGGGACAGTCAGGCTGGTGGATTGCACAGCTGGAGGAGACTGTGAGCTCCCCCACAGCTGGCAGCGGAGCTGGGCGATACCTTTCAGGGAGGCACAACACTGGTTCTGCATCCCAATAAGAGGCAGCAGCAGAGCAACTAGAGAGCCGAAAGCCACGCACAGCAGCGGGCCCCATCCTCCGAGGAAACGGCGGCCGCTGATGCAGCGCCATTCCGTCACAGCAGCCATTGTGAGCCCAGGTAAGATCCGCCATCGTTCGGTGCTAACAGCCCCCCATCAAATTCCACCCTGTGTTAAGAGCCCAAGGGTGGCTGAGAAGAGGAAAAACTCGACTAAATGAACACCTGCCCAATCACCGGCAACGTTTAGAAACGTACGCTAGCTGTTTTCATTCAACCTCCCTGTCGTACTTTAGTCTCTTACTGTTGAAGCGTTACAACAAAATTAAAACTTTAATCTGGTTAAAACTTCAGGGACGTTTTTTAAGTTCTCGGCGTTGGCTTGTCTGTGTACAAAATTTATACATAACCACTTCCTCTTGCTTACGCGCCAGTAAGCTCGCTTGTTATTGGCCAAAAACTTATTGAAAAGTTGTTCCTATTGGTTGAAAAATCAGCAAAAGACTTTGTGGTTCGTAACTGTATCTGGTTGGTTGATGTGTGGGATAGTTTTCCCTCAGTGCAATCTGACAGGTAGTTTACGCAACAATGAGAAAATTACGTATTGTAATTTGCCTGCCCCAATAACATAAGACATGATTGTGTCTTATTTGTATACTTTGCCTACTACTTACTGCTACTGCTACTGCCTACTACTGGAATAAACGGTCATCATTACTGCTTTATATATGCACATCAACTTTAAGTACAGGAGGTAGTGATTTCTTTGTATGCAAGGCTTTCTTTTAGCGTTGTTATTATTAATCATACATAGACATTATTGTTACCCCTGCTGTAAAGAAAGCACCTACTAAATGCAAAATAAATCCAGGTTAGGATTTACGTCTAGTGAATAAAATAGGACTGAAAGGGACATTAAGTAAGATTGAGTTTTAGTTTCTGGAGACCTATTTGTTTTTGATTTTGTAATACATTGTACGGCCATTATCTTGCTAAAAGACCGATTTGAATGCATTCTCAGTTTTCTGTCAGAGTTCACGGGGTGTTTCAAAGAATTCGTGCTGCCACGCATTCCTACAGGTTTCCTAGGGTTGGAAGAGGAATGGACCTACACTACAGCATCACAGATTCTTTGTCATATTTTATGGAGAGCTTTAGATGCTGTTCCACATTTTTATCCTTTGCTTCCCACCAAATTCACCTGGGAAAACTCAGTGTTACTCCCATCTAACCAAGGCCAGGTCAAATTTAATAAACACTGCATGTTTCTTTAGGTGTTGGTAGGAAAGAGAAACATTTTTCCTGGAATTCCTCCCAAACAAATGATTGTTATTAAGAAAGATGCCTACATTGAAACCCCAAAAGGCTAGTCTTCCCTTTAGTTCTCTAAAAGTGTTTTTTTTTCTGACCTTCATTACCATCCTGCTCATTGTTATGGAAGAACTGCCTTTTAGGAAGTAATAAAAAAACAACAAAAAACAAAACTTTTGTGTGTTTCCTTAATACCCCAAAGACAGTAAATGTCATAGATTACTAATCAGAGGTTCATAGAAACTCCAGTCAACTTAGCAAAAAGAAAGAATTGAATAATTTAGTTCAATTTTTAAGAGGATGGTGCCTCTGTGGCATAAAACAAAAACAAACAACAAAAAAACAACTTATTGTGATTGTTTCTATAGTCAAATAGAAATATTTGACTATAATAATAAAGATTGAGCAAATGATATAGAGTGAGCAGTTTGAGTCCAGCCTCTTTCTGCAACATATTACTGTACCTCTAGACACAACACTTAACTTCATGTTGTATGGATGTGTACGTATTTGTGTGTAAGAACATGTACTGTGAAGCATATTGTGTGGTTGTTATGACTAGAAAAGTGGCATGAAATTCAGTGCTTTTACAGCATAGTGGTTAAATTTAAAGCCAGTTCACTTGAAGCTATTTAAGATCTGCTAGACTTCTTACATTTTTATGTTATATATGGGAACATCTTGTTTTTCTTCCTCATCTTCACATGTTCGCAGAACATGGTGTCAGTTTGTCACATTAAAATTATGAGAACACAAACTTTTATTTTTTCAGCAGTTTGCACCTCACCTAACATTATAGAAGAGACAAGCAAATCTAAATGAAGCAGAAAGTTCTAGTGTCATTTTTGGCCTTAGTTTTCAATAATTTGATTTCCAAATTTGTTGTTGCATGACAGGATGCATATTAAACATTTCCAACTGATTTTACCCCTCAAGTGTTTCAATAGACAACACAAGACTTTTTCTGTCAGAAATGGATTCAACTTTAATGACCATGTTTGTTTGAACAAACAATGATGTTTCGGTGAAGGTTCTCAGTCATCCAGGTCATGGTCAAGCTAGGAAAGTTCAGTTTAGGCAACTGGACGTGTAGTTCGTGTAGTACGTGTAGTTAGCGTCTTCTAGAAAACAATAAGTCCAGTTGCCTAAACTGAACTTTCCTAGCTTAAACAATGATGTTAACTTTTCCATTGCTCACAACATAATCAACAGTTTAAACAACCACAATATGTAGAAAGAACCCTTACAGGAATAACAACAGGACAAAATAATAATAAAAAAAACTTAATAGTAGCAGTATGTACAAGTGTAATTGTTCAGCCAGTCTTGTCATATATTTTTCTCATATAAATAAAAAAGGAAGGCAAGTTTTAGCAAAACAAAATGCTTTAATTGTTTCTATCAGCGTAGCTAATTACCGTGGTGTTTTGTTTTCATTGTGTTAACATGAGACAGCCTGGGGAAACAATCAGTGTCTGTGTTGGCTCATTTTTTAAATTGGCACTAGACTATTACAGGTCATGAATGGAGGAAAGGTCAACCCAAATGTTTTTTTCTGCAGAATTGATTGTTTGTCTCTATTTGGACCTGCTCTGTTTTGTAGATCACCCAAACAGTTCTGAAATGGATTTGCACATAGCAGACTGAATGATGGCTCTGTAGAAGACGATTAGCAGCTCCGCTGAAAGGCTGAGTTGCTACAGGTAGTGCAGACTCTGCTTGCCTTCTTCCAAACAGAGTCTATGTGTGCGGAACACCTTAGGTTACCAGGGAGAGTGGTTCTTGTGACGATGATGAGAGGGGACACCATCATCTAAGTTGGGGGGTTGTACTCCGAAAGTTCAATCCTCATCTCTACTGTCTTTCATAGGCTTAGCTTCAGGTGCTTCTAGGTGGACCAGCTGTCTGTACGCAGATTAATTGTTGTAAGGTCAGCACTGGGATCTGGGAAAGCCTCTGATGGAGGATGTTGATATGCTGAGGTGGTCCAGAATAAAATGGTAGCCCCATCTAAAAGCATTAATTTGTATGTAAATTGCAGAGGATGCAGGGGGCCTTTGATGCCTATTAAATGCCTCAGTATCAGACGCTCAAAAGATTTCATAACAGCAGACATCAGAGCAACAGGCTTGATGTCTGTGATCAGTATTACTCAAAAAAAAAAAAAAAAGAAAAGACTTGTGCTTGTTCTTTTAGCAGCTGGTAACCCCTAACAACAAGGTGTAAGCAAGGCCTGGGCTCATATGGGAGACTGATTTCCACAAATACTCCAGAGTTTTTTCAGGTCAGTCTGGGCACTGTTTTGAATTACAAATCCTGCTTTTTCTTGGCAACACTGCTTTCCAGTTTCCTCTCAGATCTGACCTGCACATTTTTAGTCTCTTTATCCATCCATCATCATTGAACAACGACTGGTGCTCATTGTTTGGTAAGAGATAAACTCTGAACTGGTTGACAGTCCATCATGATGAAACAAAGAGACAGAAGGACCAACATTCTTGCATGAGGCTCATACCAAGCAGCAATTTAGAGAAACTAAATATACTTAACATGTGTGCTGTTCTATGAAAATGAGTTGGAGTACCCAGAGAGAACCACACGGACAGGAAGATCATGCATGAAGAGGCCTGGCTGGGATTCAAACCCTGGACCTTTTGCTGTAAAGCGACACAGATACCAAATGGTTCTGCATGCAGCCCCCCATTTGATTTCTGATTTTTTGTTCTAAGGACTATAACCATCTACTTGATAGAAGTAGAAGTTATAAATGCATTTGTAAATTAAGGAATGTGTGGTTTAATGTGCTTTGAGAACAAAATGGTGGGGGATGAGACATTTAGTAAACATAAAAAAAATATAATATCCAAAAACATATTGAACAATGACCGCTTTAATTTGGAATTACACTGTTACAATAAATGAGGGGAATTCACAGCATCCCGAGCTCAACTACATGGCCACTTTAATGTGCTTTCAAACACTAGAGGGCAGCATTGTTCTTTCACCTTTGATTCCCAAGAGGAGCACCTCTCTATCTTACTGCAGTACTCATGGCCTAAACATTAGTGTTTTTAAGGCATGAACATATGCCTTTCAGAATTCAAATACAAGCTGATATGAGAGTCTTAAAGTTTTGAAATGAAAGCTCTGTTTGGAATACATCTTATCTATTTATAGCAGCCCTTAATGTAATTACCACCAGCTATGAACAGCATGAGGTGATCAGGACTGACTCCTGGATGTTTGCCAAAGCCAACGCACATCTCTTCAACAGATGGGCATGGGAGGCGGTCAGCTCTAAATAGCTGTTATTCTGGAACAGACTGTTACTCTGCACCAGTTGCAGTCACCACTGCTACTGCAGTTAAAATTATGAATGAATGACTGTGTCTTTGTTTCTTTTTGCTTTTTTTTAAGCATTAAATTTGTAAGGAATTCCTCACTGTGTTGCTGAACCCATGGCATTCACCCCTTCGAAACAGTCTTTGTCTTCTTCTCTGAACAATAAGTTCACCTTGAACAAGAATGGGGATGACTGTTGGAGAACACTTACCTGCTTTAATTACTCTAGGTACCATTAAAGAAAATAGGAGGCCATTTAAATGTGCAACATTATGTTACCTTTATTTCCCATTTGTCTGACAGGGTAAGTGGATGGAAAAGAGCCAGAAAGATAGAAAGCATAATGAAATTTAATCAGCCTGCTGTCACTGATTATCTGTGATATCTAAAAAGACCACTGGGCTCTATTGAATGCAGGCTTCAATATTATGTAACATGGCTAAAGTCAGAATTACTGCTAAATGATTTTACCACTGCATCAAGGCTTTTTAAAAATCATTCTCCAGGTACAGGAAGCCGCTTTCTCACGGATTCATGCCCATGGAGCAGCTAAGGAGCTCCGACAGGAATTTCCACATGTGCAGCCCCTGGATGTGGTCAGTGTTTAGGCCATTATAAACTAATGTATTGGAGAGCCGAAAACTGACAGCATGCAGCAGGTAATAGTTAAACTGGAGAATTCAATGATGCAAAACATTTCCATTTTGTCACCAGCAGCTGGAAGTCTCAAGTTCTAACTGTTTAACTTGTTGGAGAAATCTACAATGTCACTAAACTTGTGCAAATGATGAATGATCAAGTGAAACAGCGATTAAAAAAAATGTCTTCAGCATTTTAGGGTTTCAGTTACTTTTCTAGATTCGATGGATGGATGGATGGATGGATGGATGGATGAACGGATGGATGGATGGATGGATGGATGGATGGATGGATGGATGGATGGATGGATGGATGGATGGATGGATGGATGGATGAACGGATGGATGGATGGATGGATGAACACTCAGACACTGATTAATCTGGCACCCATATCTCAGACTTTTCCTGGTAATTTGTTCAAATGGCCTTAAGCAGAAAACAGTAACAATCAACAATCAACAATCTCTGTTGCTAGGATCCCTTAAGGTAGAAAATGCTAGCAAGACAAGTATCTCCTTTGCTTATTAACACGGTATCATAGGATCTATAGTTGACTTGACCTGTATCATTCATACTCCTCCATCTTGCTGTAAACACCCTGTAGCTGAATTTTTATTTTTGAAATTATATTGAATTAGTCATATTATGTGAACTGCCCGTTGGACATCATCCTGTTGTATCATCCTGTTGTTTCTTTGAACTCATACAAATTACAAGAAAACACTCTGTGAAACTGTTTCTACATTCAGGAATCTTACGACTCTGAAATAAGAGGTTACGGAGATCTGAACTTTTACGCAGAGTAACTTCCCTTTTCTGTTGTGATGTTATATTCAAATCACAACTCAGTTTAAGTGAGAGAATGCTTGGAAATATTAGCATGTGATTAATTCCCATTTACAGTATATACACACACACACACACACACACACGCATATATA
>JAUZNJ010028981.1:0-41170 GCA_034780135.1 Jordanella pulchra | reverse complement strand
ATGCATCAGTCTGTGTGCAATGAATAAATATAATGTACAAGTTACACCTTTTGAATGCAATTACTGAAATAAATCTATTTTTTCATGGTATTCTAATTTTATGACCAGCACCTGTATATAAATAAACTGAAACCAGTGACGGTCGCATCAAGGCTCAGTGTGAGCCACCTTCTGCTATGGCCAACTGGAGAGAGAAGCAGACATTAGAGACAACCAAGGCTTAAGTTCAGGGCCGTTGACCTTTTTATCAAGTTCACAGATGAACCAAAAATAAAGTCTCTTTATCATATGGTCAAAGAACTCAAGTTTATATCCTTAAATTATTATTTTTTTCTCACCAAGTTGCTTCTCAAAATAAAGAAAATACCATTATATTGATTGAAAACATCTTTATTCAGTTTGGCAGCAAAAACATTATCTTCGGTCTCCACAGCAGCCTCCTTATTAGTACAGTAAAGATGGGTGAGCTGTGAGTACACAACTACAAACAGGTACCGTTTTGACCAAAATAAGCCATACTCCTGATGGTAAACTTCCCATTTTACCTAAATGTTTTATCAAAAAAAGTAATAATAACATCTTGAAATCAGACTGAAACCCAATAAAGAAATGTGAACAGGCTTTAAGATAAGGGTGATGGTAATGAGGCATTTTAGCCGCCATGAATAATCAACATACCAGCTAAAATATGCGAACAACTGGTCAGCAGATATCAGTCGGTTTTATATTTCAGTGACAACAAAGGTGTTACATGATTGGGAAGGATACAAAATGGTCTGAGGAGACATTTTAACCATAAGTATTTTTTTTCTGAAAATTCTCTTTTTTAATTGTATTTTTTGAAAAATACCTGTTTTCTACCCTAACAAAAAGAAGGTTGGAAAGATTTTACCAGAGGTCTAAATATTTTTCCCAAACAGTACCCTCTAATCTAGACAGCTTAAGTATTATTGACCATGGATGTCTGAGACAGCAAGTAGTCATCACTGCTCATGGCTGATGTACTTGATCTGGATGGCGTAGTAGCGGCTGCAGCTAACGGTGCTGCGTTAACTCAAAATGCTTCTGTGACTGCTGATCGGGTAGCTGAAGGAGAGGCTCTTTTACTTGGAGAAACCACTATAACTCGCTGTTGAGAATCAAATATGATGTTAGAAAAATAGGCAAAAAAAGTGTGTAAAGCTTACTGTAAGTTATTAGGGCAACTTACTTTTTGAGATGTTGATGGCCTGCATGCCGCTGGTCAGTCTGTGCTCCTCTCCTTCCAGCAGCTTCCTGTAGGTGGCGATCTCAATGTCCAGAGCAACTTTGACATTCATCAGATCCTGGTACTCTCTGATCTGGCGGGCCATGTCATGCTTGGCTCTCTGCAGTGCCAATTCCAGGTCCTTGATGCGCTCCTTGGCATCTTTCACAGCCAGCTCACCACGCTCTTCAGCCTCAGTAATCTGGTCCTCCAGGTTTTTGCACTTAAAAAGCAATTAATCAAATAACACTGTCAGCACAACTTGGTTCGACCTGGTGGTATACACGAGTGGGAACTCTGGCACAAGTGTCATAAACAGCTTTCCATACCTGTGCCTTGATTGCATCAATCTCTGATGTCAGTCTGTGGATCATGCGGTTAAGTTCTGCAATCTCTGTTTTGGTAGCTCGCAAATCATCTCCAAATTTGTTGGCGGAGTTCTGCATCTCTTCATACTAAATGAGCAACAACAAAAAAGGAGGATCTTACAAACTGATGCAGCTCTAGCAGAACGTGTTAAGATACACTTTGAGATATGGTTTTACCTTAGTTTTGTACCATGCCTCTGCATCAGCACGTGTGCGGTTGGCAATATCCTCATACTGTGCCCTGGCCTCAGCCACAACTGCGTCCAAGTCCAGATTGCGACTGTTGTCCATCTCCACAATGACTGCAGTGTCCTTGATCTGGCTCTGGAGCTCACGCAGTTCCTGAGGAACATTAAGCGATGTGCAACATTTGTTTGAAACCTTTTTTATTCTATCTGGCAGCTAGTATTTGTTTTTTCAAACATTCTTCTTGCTACCATATCCAAGCTCCTCTAAACTCAACATAAAACTTTGACATATGTAGTCACCGTTCGGTTTGATGAGTATTTACAAAAGCTTAGTTTTGTTTTTCCTTCCTATGTGTTATATTTAGTTATCACTTTACCTTTGTTTGCTTTTGTAAATTTAAAAGTGAGACTATCAGATAGTCAGACCCAAAACAGTCTTGCAGCAGGGCGTGCTGGGAAATTGGCTGAGAGTCCAGAGAGGTAAAACTCAAACAGACAGTACTGAGCTGCAGCTTTAAATTATCTCAATTTCAAGTTAATCTTTAGCAAGTTAGCAGCACACCCACTATCAGATAATTTGCAGTCAAGCCGGTCATTGAATATCCTAGCAATCATTGTAAGCAGACAGCTCAAAATTTTCTTTTGTTCAGTGTATTAAACTACACAATTCATTACACCTTCCTTCAGTTTTTATGATGCTACACAAGGCAAGGCAAGTTTGTGTGTGTACAGTTCAGTACAAAGTATTTTATAGGAATCAAACAATAAAGTAGAAGGAAAATAAAAGCAGAATAAAAGTGAGTAAAGATAAAACACGACAAAAGGAGTAAAGCAAATAAATACTGTTGGCCAAAAACTTAAACTAATGATACCTCTGTTTATAATTTAACTTCAGTCAAAGGCAGCTCTAAGCAAATGGATTCTAACTTTGATTTAAAAGAACTCTTCTGGGAGTTTGTTCAACAGAAGTGGAGCATAGGAACTAAATGCTGCTTCTCCAATAGAAGAGCTGACCTGATGTAATCTCCAATTTCAAACTACAAAAATGGCCAAATAGCCTCAAGTAGAATACTTTGTGACTGAAAGGGGGTGGGCTGCGAAGTGCCTCACTTGCATTTAAAGAGACCGCACCAAAATGAGTTGCTCTAAGACATACCTCTGTAGTTAGATATGCACACAAGAAGCATCCAGCAAAAGAGAAACAAGCTCAAAAAGCAATAAAGCAGTTTAAAATAATACAGCAGATGATCTTACAAGATTTACTATTAAACAATGATGATAAAAGCAATAAAAATTAATCAATTAACATAAAAAAGCAAAGGGTTCCCCATACCTCCTCATAGATCGACCTAAGGAAGTCAATGTCATCTGTCAGACTCTCCATCTTGGCCTCTAACTCAGCCCTGTTCATGTAGGCCTCATCCACATCCTGGAAGAAATGTGAATTATAGGACATGAAAACAAAGTGGCAAATGATGGCAGTTTATTTGATGTCAACAACTTTAAGTCCACTTTACATAGAACAGTCATTACCTTCTTGATAACAACAAAGTCATTCTCAAAATCTGTGCGTTTGTTGATTTCTTCTTCATATCTGAGAAGGGAAAAAGTTATGAAATATCTTTAAACATTTACAAAAACCTCAGCTCATTATACCCAACAAAATAATAGTTGCTCACTTTTTCTTGAAGTCCTCCACCAGGCCCTGCATGTTGTGCAGGTCCCCCTCCAGCTTCATCTTGTCTTTACCAAGGCTGTCCAGCTGTTTGCGGAGATTGCTGATGTAGGCCTCGAACATTGCATCAATGTTGGAGTGAATAGTGGTCTGTTCCTGAAGCAGCTTCCATTTGGTTTCTAGCATTTTGTTCTCTTGTTCCAGAAAACGAACCTAGTGTTAAAAGAAGGATTTAAGAAAAGCAATCAACCATAAGATATTCATATTACCTTTCTATATGAATGTGGAATGAATTCAGACGTGTTTTTTTTCTTAGTCTGATAAATTTTCTGTCTCATTAAATGGAAAATTTGCTAACTGTTTATTAAATTTCAGCATTACTTCTAAACAAGGCTTTCACCAGATCTAGATATTAGCACATATACACTCTGTCAATGTATTTCCTTATTAGCATAACCTCCAACTGGTCCTAGTTTTAGTCCTAAATATTTGATTTGAAACACATGATCAGTCCGGTATTGAAGTCTCTGAACATGAGCTGCTGAAGATTCTCTCAATGTTTCACATAACTTGGTTTTGTTCTGGCAATTTTTGACTGTCAGACCAAAGGTCTATTTACAGTGCCCTCAGCAATTATTGGCACCCCTGTTTAAGATGTGTTCAAAGACTTAAAAAAATTCTTCATCTCTTTTTTTAATAAAGAACCCAAATGCAAAAAAAAAAAAAATCCAACCTTTTATTTAAGTAAATTACTTTGGTGGTAAAAATAAAATCACACATTTAGAAAATAAGAAAAATGAAATCACGTGTCCCACAATTGTTGGCACCCCTAACAATCGCGACAAAAAATTTAATTGATTTCCTTTAAATGTATTTTTCTCTAGTTGCTAAATTTGGTCAGGGTATCTAGGAACTTTTATTTAGTAATTCATGACTTCCTGTTTCCCTGGGGTATAAATATGACGTGACACAGAGGCCTAATTCTCTTGCCAGCATGGCAAAGACAAGAGAACACACATTTCAGTAAGGCAGATGTGCGTCAACCTTCATAAGTCAGGCAATAGTTACAAGAAAATAACCACTCACCTTAACTTGCCTGAATCCACAGTCAGATGAATCATTAGGTTTAAAACAACTGTAACAGTGACAAACAAGGCTGGAAGAGGTCCTAAGTTTATCTTGCCACAACGCACAGTGAGGAGGATGGTAAGGGAAGTAAGAAAAAAGTCCTACGCCTGCTGTCACAGAATTGAAACAAAGGGTAAAATCTTTGGGTAACAAAGTCTTCAAAACAACCATCAGACGCTCTCTACATGCCAACGAGGTGTTTGGAAGGCATGCAAGGAAAAAGCCTTTTCTCAACAATGCTCACAAACCTAAACATCTGGAGTTTGTTAAGTGACACTGGGGCTTCAACTGTGATTGTGTGCTTCAGCAGTCGCAAAACCCAGGTTCTCCCATGGTCAGTCCCAAGACCTCAACCCAATTGAAACCTGTGGGGTGAGCTAAAGAGGAGAGTGCACAAGAGAGGACCCAGGACACTGGATGATCTAGAAAGATTGTGCAAAGAAGAACGATCAAAGATCTTTCTCTCTGTGTTCTCCAATCTTGTAAAATGTTATAGGAGATTAAGTGCTGTGTTGTTGGCAAAAGGGGGCTGTACAAAGTATTAACATCATGGGTGCCAATAACTGTGAGACACATAATTTCATATTTTATATTTTCTAAATGTGTGATTTTATTTTTACCACCAAAGTAATGTACTTAAATAAAGGTAGGATTTTTCTCCTTTTTAGCTTTTAGGTTCTTTGTTGTTTAAAAGAAACGGATAATTTTTTTAAGTCCTCAACCACATCTTAAACAGGGGTGCCAATAATTGCGGAGGGTGTTGTATGCCATTATCTGTTTTCCAGCCTTTCTCGTGACATTTATATTGAAATAGACTGTATTGACTAATGCATCTTCCTTCCTAGTTGTGTTATAGGGTGATTCAATGAAAAATAACTGACTGATAGCTCAAGTGAAAAATTGGTCAGTGATTTATACTGCCTTTTAAGCCCTGGGTTTATAAAACAGAAAAACATTTGCTTTCAGATTTTTCACCAGACAAACAAAAAATAATGCAAAATATTTATCAGAAATCATCCTAAAAAAAACAGCCTAGTGGTTTTGTAAACTGCTTTGCATTAATATGTCATCAGAAGAAAGCCTTGGATACCTGGTAACCTTCTGCATCCCTTTGTAGTTCCCACTTTATCACAGGCAAACATTTAAAATAGATTAATGCTAAGTCCTTTTTACAGTTCTGTGCATCTAAAAGAATGATAAAGCCATGTCTTTTTTGGCAGAGAATCTAAGTAACCTTCTTTAACCGGTCAATCCAATGCTAAAGCTTGATAATTTAACCTGCAAAGGTCCAACTTGGATCAAATATCTATAGAAAAAGCGGTAGGGAAGCCTGCAGCTGCCTGGTTGTTAGTGGTGGGAGGGAAAGCTCTTTAATAATTAAAATGCCATGTTTTATTCTAAGGCATGGTGCTTATTATTAGACTGGGGTACAGTAGCAAGACATGATCTAAAATTACACTTGTTACACTTTTGACTAAAAAAATTGGATTATCACTAGGTATTACAAGTATTGTACTAATCAAATGGAAGGAGATGGAGAATGACCAAAATGCTCCTTGGATCAACATTAGAGGTTCATCGTTTTCTTGGTTTGTTTGTTTTTTGTTTTGCAGTTTATGAACTGCAGTAAACTTTGGAAACTGAATATGAATATCTGCTTTGATGCAGAAACTAGGATGCACTCCATTTATTTTATGTTAGGTTCAAAACTGCAGCTCGATTTAAGGAACCTGCTGCATGTTTCTCTTTTATAGTCAGTGTGTGTTGCATGCATTTGATAGATTTAACTAAAGTCTGTATTTTAAGGATGGTCAGTACGATATACAATCATCATCATGGATGGCACTGTTGATTGGGTGCCCTATGCCCATCTGTTAGAAACACTTGTCTAATTTGGTATTTCAGTTGCAAGTAGACCTGTCAACTATTTGGAATATATAACTGGGATTAATCAAAGTAATGAAAGACAAATAAAAAAACAAAATCTACAAGTCTTTTTATGCATATATGTCCATACACGATGTTTTACTGGTCATGGAGGAAAATGAACAAAGTGAACAGATTTTAAAAAGGATTCAGATGAACAAATAAGGCACAATAAAAGAAATGCGCTATTGGTTTGTGCAATGATGAACTCAGTCTGTTCAGTGCTGGTAGAATAAGACTTACTTTTCAAAATTTGTGATTTGTATTTGATGCAAATCCAGAAAAACTTTAAAAAAAGGGTCAGATTATTTTTTTTCAATGTAAGATTCAATAGAAAAGAGCTTAACAAAAATAAAAGTTCTCAAAGTCTGCAAAACTTCCACATATCATTTTAAATGAACAGATTTTGCTACTACAGTTTCAAGTAAGTCAGGTTTGAATGAGGACAGATGATATGGGTCTTTGGTCCCTCTGCATTGATCATTTTCATGTTTCTCATTAGTTCAAGGAAGTTTAAAGTCATTTAGTAATGAAATAAATACATGTGAAATGATGCTCTGTTCCTTTTTCTGGGTCAGCATTAAATCATTTAAGAGTTCTGTTTCCCTCCCTTGCTAAGCATCTCAACTGCTGTTAAAGAAACTTCTAGAAGGAGAGGTGGAAAGTAGATGGGGCAAAGGGCAACTGTCTTCTCACAAAGAACTATCGCGATAATCATATAATAAAAGAAATTAAAGGGAAATCACTCAAACGCTTATCTTACACACAAATTAATATATTACCAATCACTTTCCAATCATCAACTCATCCCTACAAGTGAATTATGCAAGGTAATGATTGGAGACAATCAGTCTCCAATGGGTTGGGTTTCTTTAAATTAAAAACAGTTAAATGAATGTATAAATAATTTAATTGAATTGTCTGTGTGCCTTGAGATAAGATGTGTAGTGACCTAGCACCATATAAATAAATTATATTCAGTCTTTACTTAGTTCCATTTTTTTTATTTTGACTTTCAATGCACAAAACCCAAGAACAAGGATTAAACTAGAATGGAACAGCGACTAATCATAAAGTAAACATACAAAAACTATAGAAACGTAGGCATTAAAAAGAGATAAAGTAAATATGCAAGTTAATCCTTCTACAATTTCTCAACAGGGGTGTAAAAAGGAGTGGCTAGGTGACTAAGAGAACAAATATTTAATTGCACGATATAGATTTGATAAGGGAAGATCAAAAAAAGGTGGAGACCGGATGACTGAAAGTGTAATAATCTAGCTGCAAAGCTAGTTTTTATATTTCGGTATAGTGAAGGAGTAAAAGTGAAAGAACATATGGGACTATGGACATTGCAATTTGACATTGGAATTTTAATGAGTTACTCTAATGGGGAGTTGAACTTGAGTAAATACAGACAATAAAGTTATTTAGAAAGATAACACAGACTATGGATAAAGTTTATTTATCTTTATCTATGTTTAGTCATAGTCTCAGGAAAAGCCATAATGATGCCTTGCCAATGAGTGAGGAACCAGAACTCTGACTGAGATTGAAAACTGAATCCCTTCTAAAACAAAAGAACAACCTGCCACTATGTTTCATGGAAATTAGCAACCGTCTCTGCCAAAATAAACATAAATAAAAAGAAGAGCAGAATCTGGTTTCTACAGCTGATCTGCTGGCGGCAAGGATACCTATAAGCTGCTAATGCCAGTGTCATGAAATTCTTCTTTGGGTGTCTCTGATACTCAGCCATGTGGAAATGCTGCTAAAATGCTAATTATAAAACTAAGTAATGTTTTTTTTAGCTTAGTTAAGAAAAGAAGCTCGATTAAAAAACATTATCAGCAAGGTTTTTTCTAGGAAAGAAGGGAAACTAATGTTATCAAGTGTAGCTGTTGGTAGAATAACAGCAGCTTTCATAAACCCAACTATAATAGTTCAGTAAAGGTTGTCCAGATGCCCTTGTGGTGGGTTACGTAGTGTTTATTAGGCTTTGGAAAAAAAGGGCAACAAATAAAAAGATTTTTTACAAAAATGTTTTTGATGATCAACAGACGTTTAGTTTAAAAAATCATTAACTTGAAATGAAAGCTACCTTAAGGTTCATCTGTTTAAGTGTTTCCTAAAGCAGAGCTACATATTGAGCTGGTTTATCATTTCCTTTACGAATATAAATAGTATTTCTGGATCAATGCTTTTGTGTTCCTTTTCTTTGCTGCTTCTGTCTCTCTTTACCCCAATTTGGCCTTGGCAGAAGGCTGCTCACTGAGCCTAGTTCTGCTGAGGTTTCTTCCTGTTAAAATTAAGTCTTTTCCGCTCTACTGTTGCTGCATGAATCTTGGTGTGGTAAAAACCTAATACATTTAGTCACTAAAATAGATGCTAATGAACTGTCCTAATATGTTTAGAAAAACAGATGTGTGCACCGATTTGAGTGTTTGCAAGTGTGAGTGGGTGTGTGTATGTAGCAGGAGGATATTGCTGGCCGAATTCAAAGAAGAACTCATCAAATCAGAATGAAATGAAATAAAACAAACATGAGCTTGCAATCTACAGTTGCATAACGATGACAGAGCTGTAAAACAACTTTTACACACTTCAGCTGAATCATGAACTACACCAAAAGTATTTCCTCCATTCTCTTACCTTGTCAATGAAAGAGGCAAAGCGGTTGTTGAGGCCCTTGATCTGATCTTTCTCTTGGGTACGAACAGCTTGAATTGTGGGGTCAATCTGGTAATTCATGGGGACCAGCAGGCTCTTGTTTACAGTGACGGCAGTGATGGGGGGTTGACTGATCTCACCTCTTCCCGAGTACATAGAGATGCCATGTCCTCTAGTACTACCGATTCCCACACTGCTAAAGCTGGACATGCGGGGGGTGAAAACTCCAGTTGAGTAAGAGCTGCTGCTGAAGTTCCTAAGGGGAGCAGAGCTGCTGGCAGAGGTGATTCTGGTTCTGATAGACATTCTGAAGGCTTTTGCTGAAATAAAATCAAATTAGGATGTCAGAATGAATTGATAGCGATAAGCAGAGAAGCTGGTCTGTAGAGGGCAGAGAGGAAAGATAAAAAGGCAGAGATGTTCCACAGACTGGTTTTAAACCCTTCTTGTGCTGTGGGAGGGAACTGAGCCGTACATTTGGACCTCTGTACTTTCTTTTCTTTTTTCTTTTTTTTTTTTTATTGGACCTCTGTACTTTCGATTCAGACATTTAAAAGCTTCCCAAACTGAAACAAACATGTATTTGAGGAATTATGAACAGTGGTATGTCATTCTCCTCATTTTTTTATTCTCTGAATATACTTAAGGTTCAGAGGATCGTTTAGATTTTGGGTAAACTGTTAAGCTTTTCAAATTTACTAGATTAGTAATCAAACAATTATGATGCATATAATTAAGAGGCACTGCGACCCTGATGGAATAAGCGGGAGAAGATGGATGGATGGACAGATGGATGGATAATTAGGATACTGGGTAAAGTACCTATATCTAATTCTTTAGTATCTGTACTAATTTTCTTCTGAAAAACTTCTTACTTTTTCTTATTACAATTTAACACAAATATCAGTTCTTTCTAATTCTTGCATTCTCCACTTACTTTTATATATTTTGTTAATAACATATAAAAGCCACAACAAAATGAAGGGAAATCAAATGAGCAAGAAAATCTGCCCAGTTAATTTGCAGACAATCACTGAAACGTACATGGATGATTAAAGGGGGGTGAGAGGCACTTCAAACGATGGATTCGATTCTGGGATGCAAAACGATCTGATTCCATTCCCCTTTATTAGGTTTTGACTTTACATGTTGCTTGTTTCAAGTTCTATTTGAATGTCATAATGCCATCTTGGAATGTTAATGCTGTAAATATCAAAGCTTAAATTTAGTTCAATTTAATTCAAAATGCTTTATTTATCCCGAAGGGAAATTAAATGTTGTAGTAACCCATATTTTTATTCTCTTAACTCTTAACCAGTTGTTGTAGGTATTTATAGCTTAAGGCAGGAAGGATCTTCTCTGGAGGTCTGTCTTGCACTGGATCTGGAAAAGCATCTAACTGAAAACACTCTGTTGCTTAAAAATCTTCTAAAGTGGATGCTCACTGTTGTTCATAATCTTCTTCAATTTATTAATAATTCTCCTTTGTGAAATGATCTCCAGCGGTTTCAGAGGAGTTCCTAGAAAAGAGCCTTCTTTGTTAGCTTGTTGAGCTTTTTTAAGTCATTTGCTCTGATGCTGTTACCCCAGCAGATGATGGAGGAAGAAATCACACTCTCCACAACAGACTTATAGAAGATATGTAGCATCTTTTTGCAAACACTGATGGACCTAAGCTTCCTTAGGAAGTATGGTGTGCTCTGTCCCTTCTTGTAGATGGCTTCACAATTGCGTCTCCAATCTAGTTTGTTGTCCAGGTGAACACCAAGGTAATTATACTCCTCCATCACCTCCAAATCTTCTCCCATGATGTTAATGGGATTCAACTTTTTCCTTCTTCTTCAGCAATCCACAATCATCTGCCTTGTTTTGTTGACATTCAGGATCATTATTTTTTCTACACCATGCCACAAAGCTGTTCACCAGCTCTCTGTACTCAGCATCTTGTACATCTTTGATGCGTCCAATTATCGTAGAGTCATTTGAGTATTTCTGCAAGTACCAGGACTCTGTCTGGTGCTGGAAGTCAGAGGTGTAGAGGATAAGAAGGAATGGTGAGAATACTGTCCCCTGTGGTGCTCCTGTGCTGCCAACTACTTGATCAGACAGTTGACCCTTCAGTCTAACAAACTGTGGTCTGTTTGTCAGGTAGTTCTCGATCCGGGCAATGGTTGATGCCTCCACCTGAGTCTTCGGGTGTGTCTCACTAAGTAAGACAGGCTGAATGGTGTTAAATGCACTGGAGAAACCAAAGAACATGATCCTCACAGTGCTATCTGTCTTGTCTAAATGATAGTGGGTTTTTTGAAGCAGGTGTATCATGGCATCTTCAACTCCACGGCAATAAGCAAACTGCAGGGGATCTTGATAGATGCTTGTCTGTTTGCTGAGTTTAACCAACAGAAATCTCTCCAGGACCTTCGTGATATGGGATGTCAGGGCAATAGGTCTATAGTCACTGAGGACTGTTGGCTGAGTCTTCTTTGGCACTGGAGCAAGGCAGGAAATCTTCCACATCACTGGAACTGTCTCTTGGGTCAGAGTGAGGTTGAAGAGGTGCTGTAGGATCCCACAGAGCTGCTCTGCACAAACCTCCAGGACTCTGGGGCAGACACCATCAGGACATGGTGACTTATTGCGATTCAGTCTCTCCAGTTGCCTCTTCATTTGACTTCTATAGACTGACATGTGAAAAGCAGAGGGGACAGCACCATCTTCTGATTTGGCTGACAACAAAGTCATAGAAGCAGAAGATTCAATGGCAGAGGAGGGCAGATGTCCATGTGACTGTGATCTGGAGAGAAAGATGCTGAGCTTGTTCCTGAACCGAACCTATCGAAGAATTTATTCAGTTCATTGGCTCTATCCAGACTTCCATCTATTTGATCATCCTTCTGCGTGAAGCCTGCGATATTCTTCATCCCTGACCACACATCTCTGATATTGTTCTGCGGGAGCCTGTTTTCCAGCATCCTTCTGTATGCCTCCTTGCTTTTTCTTATCTTGGCCATAAGTTGCTTCTGCATACCCCTCAATATTTCTCTGTTTTCTTTCTTAAAGACTTGTTTTTTTTTCTCATTGAGCAGATCACTTGTGACCCCTGGTTTATTATTTGGGAAGCATTTCACTGTTCTGGTAGGGATGGTGTTATCTACACAGAAGTTGTTGTAGTCAGTCACACACTCAATCATTGTACTGATGTCCTCTCCATGTGGTTGACACAGTGCATCCCAATCTGTAGCCTCAAAACAACCTTGCAGGGCTTCTTCGGCTTCATTTGACAATTTTCTTACAGTTCTTTGTTGTCTCTTGTAAAGTGGCTTATACTCTGAGCAGAGGACAACAAGATTGTGATCTAATTTCCCAAGAGAAGGTCTTACTCTAGAGATGTAGGAGTCTTTCACATTTGCATAAAACAAGTCCAAAGTCTTGTCTTCTCTGGTACAGTAGCTGACAAATTGTTGAAATGGTGGCAGTGTAGCAGATAGTGTGTAGCAAATGCATTTGGGTGTTACGTCTGTAGCTTAGCAAAAACAGAAGTGGTTATGTCACATGTAATGTCGGCAACAGCAGAGGGTTGAATGTAAACGGCTATTATCAGAAAACTGGTAAACTCTCTAGGCAGATAATATGGTCGGAAACCAACTGCCAACAGTTCAATATCTGGGCTGCAGTGACAACCCACCTCCTTTGAGTCTTTCAGTCTTCTTTAAATCTCTGTCTGCTCGTATGTTCGGAAAGCCTGGCAGAGAGATGCAGAATCCGAGATGTGATCCCACAGCCATTTTTCAATAAAACACATAATGCTGCATTATACAATATTCTGGCTGGGTTCTCGTTCGAAGTCTAGACCCTAGCAGTTTTGAAATAGGTTTTAAATTAACATTTAATGTAGATAGGTCTTTAAGAAGTGCAATCAACAGGGTCCTTATTCTTTTTAAACAATACCTTGTTAGAGTCAGGTCACCTGTATGAAACATAGTCTTGTTTAAAAGAATTGACACCCTTTGTTAATTACAGGTTTAGGTTGTGACATCTCAGTTCCTTTTTTATATTTAGATTTAAGCTCCAATAAGTCCATTGCACAGGTTGAAATTTTTTATTCAATAAACAAGGATATACATAAAATGCAAGCTTTTGAAAATAAACAAGAACCAAAAATATAAAACCCTAGAATTTAAAGGGCTGAGGCCTACTGTCTTGTTTATAGTTGGTATTTACAAAATGTTCATATTGAATTTGGCGAGTAAATCTTTCTCCTACTGTTTATCAGATGGACAAAAAGACTGTCAAAGTTTGTTTCTCTCAATGCTGAATGGTAAATATAAAACAGCATGATACGGGTTTGATAGGAAAGGATCAAAAGCACAGTTGAGACAGGGGTGACTGAAAGTGTAACTGTGATAATTTAGCTAGAAAACAAGTTTCAATATTGGTGTATAGTGAAGGATTAACAGATAAAGCAGGCAAGGAACAGGGACATTGCACTTTGACATTTAGGATTTAATGAGTTATTAATGGTGAGTTGAACTTAAGAAAATGCAGACAGTAAAGTTATCTAGAGAGAGATAACACAAACTATGGATGAAGTTTATTTGTCTCTTTAATCATAGTCATGTGAGAAGGAGAGTTGAAACCCTGCCAGTGGGTGGCCATTGGCCCCAACCCAGAACTCAAGGAAATAACTATCTCCTACCAAATCAGGTTGTTTCCCATTTTCATGGATGTCATGAAAAATAAACAATGCCATCAAGAATTTACATACTACCTGTAACTTAGTGGTGGAAATTAGAACTTTTCACTGTCACTTTGAGTTTTGCAAAAGGAGAGTACCACTTCCTGTGTACATCTCACCTCATCTCACATTGCACCTGATCTGCTAATAAAAGGTGCAATGCAGGTAGCAAAGTCTCTGCTTCGGGATGTCTCTAAAATCCATGAGTGAAGCAATATTTTGAAGCTCAGTTAATGAAGAAAGTTTTTTTTTTCTACACCGAAAACAGCCTGTTTCATAAATTATCAAAAAGGTATTAAAGCAGGTTGGAAGACAAATAATATCAGTATCAGTTAAATACTCTTTGGAAGTGACTAGTGTTATCCAATCAGGGCCCTATTGTAATTTTTCGCTGGTTGCTTCAATGCATGTAGGCTCAAATCAAGTATATCTGACTGAAGCCTGAAAGACAGTGTGTTGTGTAGTGGACATGTCATGTAGTGACATCACCACACAACACACTTCCTAAAGCTCCCAAAGGGATATGGGCCCAAATACTAAAACAGTTTAAACGTGTTCCAGCTGCACAAAGGTCCAACAGGGTAAAAGTAAGGTGTCCTGTGACCTTAGGGTTCATTGTTACTGACCAGGACAGGATGATGATAATTAAGGTTATTGGGTAGTGTGAATGTATAGCATCAGTGTCCCATAACTTTAGGGTTAGTTAGCAGATTCTCTCATGGTTTGCTGTGATTTCCATTTATGTAATGAGTGTGTCGTGTGGTGAAATCACCACACAACACGCCTCTGTCTTGAAGGATGCGGGCAGAACCCTCTCCCTCAGACAGCCCATAAAGACTAACAGGCAATGTCCTGCTGCTCCAGAAGAGAAAGGAGATCATGTACAAGAGCGGGCTCAACAGCTGAATAATGAACAACATACTCATGAAAACAAATTCATTTTTGCACAATGCATGTTTAATTCAGTTTAATGATAAAATGTATGAAGTTTAACAATGCATATATGACATAATATTTTACAAAGTTTTCAGGGTGTTAGGATTGGGGTTTTTTCTGGTTTGTTTTCTCTTGTTTTTTTTTTTGGTTCCTTCTTCGTCCATCAGATGGCAGCCCAAGATCACCTTTCCTGTTTAGGTTGCACCTGAGATACAGACACACCTGCGGCATGTTATCCTAATTACATGGGGCTTAAGGGGAGAGGTCGGCCAGCAATTTGACGCCTGATTGCCTGTTACGGTACCCTGAACCCTCCTAAGTGTGCTACGTTTGCAGTTGAACCTCAGAAACCTCAAAATCTTTAAATGTTTCCAGGTCATCTCCTCATGATGCCATGGATTATACTGGATGCTCGAGTTCTACCTTCAACTCCTTCGTCTGATCAAACGTTTCTTGAATTCCTCAGCTGGCATGCGGACCGCTTCTCTAAGTTCCTCCTTGCCTGATCAGTCTGTCCTCCCTTCACTGCAACTTCAAAAACCTCCACACAGAACCTCTCTGCTCAAGCTGTTTCTCCTTATCTGGACCAAAAAACCAAAGCTAAGTTTCCTAACACTCAGTCCTTTGAACTCCCCTCTCCTGCTCGCTGGATATCTCTTCTACACAGGTAAGATCATCAGCTTTAAAATTATTGAAATCATCCTCTGTCTACAAAAATTCACCATCTCCTCTTTCTGTTCTCCAGTGAGCTGTTTCACATTTTCAGCAGACCCATAATAAATTTATGAAAGAACCAAATTTTATGAATGTTTTTTGTGACAAACAAGTATGTGTTCTGATCACTCTATCACAGAAAAATAAGACTTGTAGAACTTATTGGAAACTCAAGACAGCCATGATGTTATGTTTTTTACAAGTGTATGTAAACTTTTGACCACAACTGTAAGTACATTACTTGGTGGTAAAAATAAAATCACAAATTTAGAAAATAAAAAAACACGAAATCATGTGTCTCACAGTTATTGGCACCCCTCATGTTAATACTTTGTACAGCCCCCTTTTGCCAAAAAGACAACACTTAATCTCCTCCTATAACATTTCACAAGATTGGAAAACACAGAGAGAGATCTTTGACCATTCTTCTTTGCACAATCTTTCCAGATCATCCAGTGTCCTGGGTCCTCTCTTGTGCACTCTCCTCTTCAGCTCTCCCCACAGGTTTTCGATTGGGTCGAGGTCTGAGGACTGAGATGGCCATGCGAGGACCTTGATTTTGTGACTGCTTAACCATTTTTGTGTAGATTTTGCCACATTTTTTGGATCATTATCCTGCTGAAAGACCCAATGATGACCCATCGTTAGCTTTTTGGCAGAGGCCATCAGGTTTTTATTTAAAAAGCCCTTGTTTTTCACAGCGTTCATGATGCCATGCACCCTAACAAGGTTCCCAGGGCCTTAGGAAGAGAAACAGGCCCACAGCATTACAGATCCTCCACCATACTTTACCGTGGGCATGAGGTGTTTTTCGGACTACTCATCTATTTGTTTTTACGCCAGACCCACTTAGAGCGTTTGTTGCCAAAAAGCTCAGTCTTATTCTCATCTGACCAAAGCACACAATCCCAGTTGAAGTCACAGTGCCACTTTGCAAACTCCAGACGTTTACGTTGGTGAGTGTTGGTGAGAAAAGGCTTTTTCCTTGCATGCCTTCCAAACAAATCGTAGGAATGTAGAGAGCGTCTGCTGGTTGTTTTGGAGACTTTGTGACCCCAAGATTTCACTCTTTGTTGCAATTCTGTGACAATAAGCGTAGGACTTTTTTTACTTCTCTTACCATCCTCCTCACTGTGCGTTGTGGCAAGATAAACTTGGGACCTCTTCCAGCCTTGTTTGTTTCTGTTATAGTTGTTTTAAACTTCTTAATGATTCCTCTGACTGTAGATACAGGCAAGTTAAGCTGAGTGGCTAATTTCTTGTAACCATTGCCTGACTTATGAAGGTTGACACACATCTGCCTTACTTGAATTGTGTGTTCTCTTGTCTTTGCCATGCTAACTAATTGGTAAGAGAATTAGGCCTCTAATTCAGGTCATATTTATACACCAGGAAAACAGGAAATCATGAATTACTAATTAAAAGTTCCTAGATACCCTGACCAACTTTAGCAACTACAGAAAAATACATCTAAAGGGAAATTTAGCGGAATTGTTAGGGGTGCCAATAATTCTGGGACACATGATTTCATGCTTTTTATTTTCTAAATGTGTGATTTTATTTTTAACACCAAAGTAATGTAATGTAAATAAAAAGTTGAATTTGAAGTTGTCTTTTTTTGCATTTGGATTCTTTGTTGTTTAAAAGAAAAGGGGAATTTTTTAAAGTCCTCGACCACATCTTAAACAGGGGTGCCAATAATTGCGGAGGGCATTCTATTATATACATGTGTATTGTCATGGTTTTAGGTAAGGATCTGACCCACATGCAGAGACTCTCAGGAGGCAGATTAATCTTAAAAGGTTTATTGAACAACCGTAAAGTAAATATAAGAGTTCTTTTTTTTTTTTTTTTCTTCCCTTATGGAATATGGAACGAAACAGAAGACCGGGCCACTGAAATGGAAATGAGGAAACGATGAATTATAGTTTTGTATGGTGGAAAAAATTATTTGACCCAAAAAACGGTTAATAAAAAACTACTGATGGAGGCAAGAGGTGCAAGGTATGACTTAAAGTAAGTCTTAAGTTTGCCATTAACCAACACAGCTGCTAAATATCATTTAAATACACAAACCTGTACTCCACATCTCCAGACCATGTCTGTCAACCTTTCATCCACTCTCCATCTCTCTCACAAAGCATAAAAATATATATAATGTTGACAGCAAAACCCAAACATTCTGCATTTACTGTAATAACAAATCCATGGAGCTGCGATGGGGTGAAATGAATGCAAGTGTTATCATTAAAGGAGCTTTGTTAAACTTTCTAAGTATTTTTTTGTTCTAGTTGATGTTTCAATAGTAAATTGATCGATGACTATTCTTTTGAAAACATGACAACAAATTTAACTAGTATCACCTAGTTAAATTGAGGTATTGAGGATCTGATATTTCATCAGGCAGACTCAACCTCCTATGAGCTAGTTTTGTCAAATTATTGTGGAAAAATATTTTTCCTTATGTTTCTTTTTTAAATTAGTGACACAGATTTGCAAGTAGGCTACACGGTGGGTGATCAGTGGCCATTTTGGCCTCCCTTTGATAATGACTCCTACAGTGATTAAGTGCAATGCCAGTGCTTTGGCTTTGTGACCTTTTTCAAACTGATGAATTTTAATCCCATTCAATTTCAATTCAGTTCATTTATAAATCGCCAATTCACAACACGTCATCACAAGGCACTTTGCAGAGACGATTCCACCAGATTTTTTTGTGCAATTGGTTTAAAGTTTTCTAAAGAAAACCAGCTGATTGCATCAACTAATTGACTTGACAGCTATCTCCCACACCTAGCATGCATGTGTGACAGTGGAGAGGAAAAACTCCCTTTTAACAGGAAGAAACCTCCAGCAAAACCAGGCTCAGTATAGACAGCCATCTGCCGAGGGCAACTGGGGTTCAAGCAGACAGATGCAAACATACAGAAAAAAGTAGAGATAAAAGATAACTTTCATCAAGCTCCACAGGCGGCCCTGTCAAGGAAATAGCAAGTCAAGCAGCTCTAAGCCAGCTCCCATGTCAGAGGATGAAAAAGAGCACTTACAGTTAGTCACAGTAAGAGAAACAGGGCTACACTGAAAAACAGACCAAACTCCAACATTTAACAAAGATGTTGATGATCACAGCCCAGTTGATATTTCTATCTGGGATGATGTCAGAGCCAAAACAGGAAGAGTCCAGATGAAGCTACTATGACAAGAAAAATCAGATAGCACATAAAGTTAAAGGCTGAATGAAGCCGAATGAAGAAAAGTGGTCCTTATGTAAGCCTATAGTAGCATGACTATAGAGATAGCTGATTGCTTGATATAAGATAGGGTTTGTTTATTTAGGTGTTTACATGTGAGAAGAAAGATTTTTAATTACATTCTGGATTTAACAGGACACTAATGAAGAGAAGCTAAGTTAAGAGAAAATGATGTCCCTTTTTAATTCTAATCAGAATTTTGCATCAGATGAAGGCTTTTAACTACAGTTTGTTGACTCTCTGATGTTAAAGAATTAAAATAGTACAGCCTTGAATTAACAAATGCATGGACTAGTTTATCAGCATCAACCCTGGACAAAAGATTTCTAATAAATCCTAATGCCTTTGTTTCTAAACTGTTCCTGAATTTCTCTGTTAAAGTTGATTCAGCATTTTTTGTCTACTTCATGTTCTCAGAATCTAGAAACTTCTTAATTTCATGGGCCTGGCAGCAATCAGTCCTGATAATGGATGGTAAACTTTCCAAAAAAAGTATAGAAATCAAGTATTATAAAATAAGCTTTTATGAATGATGGTTATATATATTTTTGTAAAGTTTAGTATATATAATTGTTTCTCCTGTTATAAATGAAACATCATTTAGAATCAATTTAGAATCATTCTGAATTTATTCTAATTATTTTGACTTTTATTGGAATTTATTAGATGATCTGATACATTGTAATCAGAAAAAAAAGGAAGTAATCAGAAATAACTTTCTCCAGATCCTGAGACAATCCGAGCAGTCTTAGCCTTTAAAGATGTCTTATATTGGATTTACTTTTTTTCTTTGGTTAAAACAAAAACTTTTCAGGAAGGAAAATTAAATATGTTCACTTAGGTAAGACCCAATGTTTCTTATTGAGATTATTCAGGAGGTAACGTTTAAAGATTCTGGCTGCACTTGAAATTACAGTTTTACCCAGTAGATGGCAACATAGACCATAACATAGACAAACAGCCCGTACTTTTATAGAGCTTTGCAAAGTCCAAGGACCCCAAAGTGATTTACACTATATTCAGTTCACCCATGCATATGCTAATGGGGTAAGCTACATTGTAACCCCAGGGCAGTTGAGTCAGACTGGCAGAAACTAAGCTATTATACAATTTGCGCCACTTGCCCCTCTGATCAGCAACAGGGTGAAATGAAGTGCTTGCCCAAAGGACACAACAAATGCGACAAACAGAGCAGGGAGTCAAACTAGCAACTGACAAGCTTCATTTACTTGGGGTTGATGGACACTTTTCTACCAGTATCATACATCTCTTTGTGTCCAGGAGAAGGCATGTTTATAAATAAATAAGACAAGTTCAACAGAAAGAATAAATGGCCACATTTACATTTAAAGAAGCACACATGCTCACATAGTTAGTGGGCAGACTGGATAAAGAAATGTTGCTGTGCAAAGTAGAAATAGTGTGAATTGATGCTACATATATGTGAATGTGTCAGGACTGGAGCAAGACATACAGTTAAAAATTAATTAGTTTAGAAATGAATAAAACTGAGAACTAACTGATAATTATGTGGTTATAGAGTGATTAATAGATTTTAACCCCCTTGGAGCTAAAATTCTGGGGTGACAAATCATGTTTCTCCATCTGGAAATCTGATAGAGGAGTCTTGGTTTAGCAGCTGTCAGGAGAACGGTACATGTCTGACCAAATTATGGCAGGTGTTAAAGTTTGGTGGAAGGGGGATTATGATATGGATATTATTTATAGGGGCTGGGCTTGGCCTCTTCCTTCCAGTTAAAGGAACTCTAAATGCTTCAGCATAGAAAGACATTTTAGACAATTCTATGCTCCCAAATTTGTGGGAATAGTTTGGAGCTGTCCCCTTCCTCTTTCAACATGACTATGCACCAGTGCACAATGCCAGGTCCATGAAGACATGGATGGCAGAGTCTGGTGTGGATGAAGTTGAATGGCCTACACTGAGTCCTGACTTCAACCTCATAAAACACCTTCGGGATGAATTGGAGCACAGACTGAGACAGCAAGCCTTCTCATCCAACATCAGTTTGTGCTCTTCTGAAAGAATGGTCAACATTTCTATAAACACACTCCTAAAACTTGGGGACAGCCTTCCTAGAAAGGTTCAAGCTGTTCTAGCTGCAAAGGATGAGCATAGTGAACCCCCATGGATTAGGAATCAGTTGTAACTAAAGCTCATATCTGAGTCAATGCAAGTGAGTAAATAGTGTTGGTAATATAGTGTAGGTGATGGAACAAAATAGTTCATGGGTCATTTAAAGTGGATGTTGTCATAACCCATACCACTGTCAGAGAGATATCCTTTAATGATATGTTTATATAATTACTTCATTCCTTGATTTGAAAAATATTTGATCGTATAATATTTAAACACATAATGTACAGTATCAAAATTCAATATTGTATTGTGACATTTATTTCCTTTACAAATAGACAGCGACCCAATGTCTGATACAAAAATTTAACAATTTGATTTATTAGGGGCTGACAGGTCTGTAACAGGCTTCAGGGGGTACATGATGTTATGTTTGAATTAAGACCAGAGTCCAGCTAATTGTTTAGGGACTAATGATTTACCCCCTGGTTTCAAAACTTTTACCCATTTTTTTGCACAAAATAACACAGAGAAAGTCACATGACTCCAAATACAGTTTGAGAGTATTACTAAATCAGTTGAACAAGGGTATAAAGACAACAGAAACAGCAATAAGATCCTATATTATCTTGTTTTTTGAAAGCATTGTTTTTATTATGTTTTACCTTATTTCTTTTATCTGGAGTTAAAAAAAATCTTAAATGTCCCAGGTATGGGATCAGAACATAATTTGTCCCCATAAAAACAACATTTACACCCCAAATACATCAAACACTATGCAAATGACTACTAAAGTAGGCACTTTGTCTCTGTGGCATCAATTGCAGAAAGTACCATAAAATCAGTAATTAGCACTGCAGGCCAAAGTCATGTCAGAGCATTTCATATTTATTGCAGCATTATTCAACTTCTGTTTTATGGTGTCCTCATTTATTAAATTATTGAATACAAAAACTAAAGTTACCTATGATAAAAAAAAAAAAAAAACTCCACACCGACAGAAACTAAGGTTGTTTCTTATATCATGAAACAGTCTGTGTTAATAGTACAGTAATTGACTGTTTTTCTTTTATTAAAGTGTTCATATTAGTATTGTATTTGCATAAATTGGTTTGTGATTGAATAGAATTTTAGGGACAGAGTTGCCTGATATTTCTTGCATTTGATTTTATTTACATATTTACACCTCTTGATTCCAGACAAACTCTGCAGTCATTTTTGGAGTGACTTATCACTCTCCTCTGACCTTTGATAAGTATGAATTTTATAAGATGAATCAAGTTATTTTATTGATCAGTGTTATCTTAGTCATTTTAAAGAGAAAAGTCCAACCACCATTCAGTAAACACATTTTTATTCAGTTTGGTAGCAAAAACAGCACCTCAGGACAACAGTGTGACACGGGCAGCTTCCTAAGGGGTTGAACAATTTCAGTTACAGAACACGCACAGGGAAGACATGCACTACCTACTGTAGCAGGCATTTTAAAGACAAAGGTTGACCAACAATACTGAAATTCTGTTTCAGTATATTCACATTCCTTTCACAAGATCACTGTCCATTAAATGCAACACAAGACTTTCATGTAAGATTAGCACTTTGCATAGACTTCATAGGAGTGCGCTTAAATGTTTCTTTTTTCCCTATTTGCAATTTGCCCAAGTTGAAATCCCTGGTTGATGCAAAACTACTTTTTTTAGTACAAACAGTGAAACATCAGATATACTGAATGACTTCGTTGGTCCCTTTCAGATCTTTGGTAGTGTTAGGATCATGTATCGCTTCATGAAAAACATGTTTGTGCTTCATTGGAGAGTGGCCGGAAAGCATTTTACTTCAGACTGGTTTAGTACACTACTTGAGGGGTTGGGCTGTGAGTATAGAACTACCGGAGAGGCAGAGGAAATCATAGCAGACATACAGCTGCATTTCTAATCTATACAGCTCAATCCTCAATGACTTCAGAGGACTCAGAAACCACCCTGCCATCCTTGGTCTCAATCATTTTGATGACAACATTCTTCTTGCTCTGGGTAGTGCTGTAGCCACCGGCACTGCCACTGCTGAAGCCACCACTGCTGTAGCCGCCACTGCTGTAGCCTCCACTGCTGTATCCACCACTGTATCCGCTGCTGTATCCACTGGAGTAGCTGCTCTTCATACTGTCCATGGGGAAACCACTATAACTTGCTGTTGAGATCAAACCAGATAAATATCAGAAGATGCACAAAATAAAAAGCTTTAGAAGGCTTCATTGTTTATTTATGGCAACTTACTGCTCTGTTGGGAGATGTTGATGGCCTTAATACCATTCGCCAGTCTGTCCTCCTCTCCCTCCAGCAGCTTTCTGTAAGTGGCAATTTCGATGTCCAAAGCTAGCTTGACGTTCATCAGATCCTGGTACTCTCTGATCTGTCGGGCCATGTCCTGTTTGGCTCTCTGCAGTGCCTCCTCCAGGTCCTTAATGCGAGCCTTGGCGTCCTTCACTGCCAGCTCACCACGCTCCTCCGCCTCAGCAATCTGAGCCTCTAGGTTGGCACGCTGATAACAATCAGTGAGAAGTTTAAGAAAATTATGAAATCCTTATATAGAATGGCTATAAGTCATGTTCCATATTGGGTCAACCTTTTTATCTGTACCTGTCCCTTGATTGCATCAATCTCTGATGTTAGTCTCTGGATCATACGGTTGAGATCTGCAATCTCTGTTTTGGTAGCCCGCAAGTCATCACCATATCTTGTGGCGGAGGTCTGCATCTCTTCATACTAAAGATATCAGTCAAAATTAGTCTTAGAAACTGCCTTAGCTGTTGTTAAGCCCATCATGTGTTATAATTATAAACAGACTCTTTAATACCTTGGTCTTGTACCACGTTTCTGCCTCAGCACGGGTGCGGTTGGCAATATCTTCATACTGTGCCCTGACCTCAGCCACAATGGCATCCATATCCAGGTTGCGGCTGTTGTCCATCTCCACAATAACTGAGGTGTCCTTGATCTGGCTCTGGAGCTCACGCAGTTCCTGAGGAAATTTGAACAAAAGTCAAAAAGGAAGCAAAAGATAAGGATCAGTCAAATTAAGCTCTTATTTAAATTTGTTCCACTAATACATTCCCAGATATGGTGAAAGACTCGGATCAAAATGTTAAACAGATGTTCGAAGAACATGCATCAAAGTAGAATCAAACCGCAAAAATTACAGGAATGCCATGACTAATAATAGAATCAACCACAACACTGACTAACTTTGAAGTCTTATGAAGAGAAGAAATAAATAACACCAATATGAGAAGTCTGTGCCATACCTCCTCGTAGATGGACCTGAGGAAGTTGATCTCATCTGTCAAACTCTCCAGTTTTGCCTCCAGCTCAACCTTATTCATGTAGGCTTCATCTACATCCTTAAAAAGACATGCTTGTTAAAACACTAAGTCAAAAAAGGTTGATTTACTCAGTAAATAGTGAATTGGAACAAAGGATTACCTTCTTGATAAGAACAAAGTCATTCTCACATTCTGTGCGCTTGTTGATTTCATCTTCATATCTGAGTAGAGCAAATAAATTTTATCAAAAGAATTCAAGTACTCACAAAATCTCATCATACGTTGACTTCCTCCCATGGAGTCTGATGTGACTCTAGGTGGCAGTAGTAGTCCATAGGTGTCTTTAACCCATTGGGACATCTGCTTCACAAACTGTTAATTTACGGTCCAGTGAGGTAATTGTTATTGATACTTTTCTCACTGGACCTTCTTAGTTTATATGCCTTATTTTTAAAGATAATTACCAAACTTAAGTTCTGAAACATTTTGTTTTAGGCCATTTTATCAGCATATTTAAGAATTCCCCTTCCCTGTGACAAGCGGTGCAAATCCTCTCTGACAGCCAACTTATACATCTAGTGTATTGGGCGTCTGTAACATGCTTTCTCGGTGTTGCAATTCTCTAAGGTTTGTGTGATTCAAAACAATCGACAGATGTAGGGAGGGGTCCATAGAAGGATATGTGGCTGGTGCCTCTCTAGAACCCAACTTTGTTCTGCCTAATATCAACAAATAAAGCTTAAAAAAACAGACAATCACTGGTAACTTCCTTGGCACTTACTTGTTCTTGAAGTCCTCCACCAGGCCCTGCATGTTATGCAGATCGGCTTCCAGCTTCATCTTGTCATTGCCCAGGCTGTCCAGCTGTCTGCGAAGATTGGCAATGTAGGCCTCAAACATTGCATCAATATTGGAGCGGGTGGTAGTTTGTCCCTGTAGCAGGTTCCATTTAGTCTCCAGCATTTTGTTCTGTTGTTCCAGGAAGCGGACCTAGCAATAAGAGGAAGAAGAATAATTAGCAGTAATACTGTGATGATATCCATTACACTCAAGAAAGAGCTGAAAAACATATATTCAATGAGTTATACACATTTTATTGGAAGTTAAATAGTTTCATTGCCAGACAAACTGTATTCACTGTATTATGTGGCCTTGGTTCTTCTAATCAAGTGTTTTTCAACCCTGGTCCTCAAAGCACACTACCCTGCATGTTGTAGATTTCTCTTTGCTTTAACACTTGATTCAGATGATTGCAAATCAGCAAACCATAAGAATCTGTTATCAATTGCTATAAGGTAAAAAGCTGGAAAACATCCAAGACATGCAGGGCAGTGGGCCTGCCTGTCTAGGTGAGAAAAACACCGCGTTAATCATTTGTTTTCCTGAAGTGAGTGGTAACTTTTTTCCATACAGGCCAACAGGAAGGCCTCCCTGACATATATGCATCCTGACAGGGTCTAGGTGGTTGGAAAAAAAGCAGTAATGATGGAATAGATTTAGTTAACCCTTCTTGCTTCGAGCCTTCCTGTTTTTCCAGTGGAATAGACAAAAAAGGGGTGTGGTGAATTTGCTTCTATTGTCAGATGTAGAAAGGTAAATATTTACCATATATTATAGGTTTGATGATAGAAGACTAATGAGGAGTAGAACGTGATAAAGGGGTTGCCTGAAAGTGTGTCTGTGTGTGTGTGTGTGTGTGCAGGGGGTATTTTCTATGAAGTGGTGAGTTTACATTCTTGTGAAAAGTCAAGTAGAGATAACAAAAGCAGATTGGATGACTCAGTGGACCTTGTGCTTTGCTGTTGAGAGTCAAATGATTACCAGTACTCCTAAATTAAATCCAACTGAGCACAGACGGCAAAGTACCTTAAAATGCCAGACAGGCAGGGGAAACTTTGGCTGAAGCTAATCTGCTCAGTTTTGAATCATGCAAAACACTCCTTATCTTCATTTTAATGGTTGCACCAGGAGGAGGAGAGTTGATACACAACCAGGCAGCTGGCACTGACTAGAACATGAAACCAGTCAGGTTTTTAAATATTAACCCACAACTAAGCCCTCTGGGAACTGATACTCTCAAGGGTAAACACGCAGGACAAATTCATAGATTATTTGAAAGAATAAAAGTTGATCTAGCCATCCAGACGACACTTCCTATGTAGTATGTTGCTGTTAAAAGGTACTGCCATCAAAGCAACAGTGAGCACTCTTTACTGACTCTTTGTGTGAGCGTGTGGTATGAAAGGAGTGGGAGAAACAGGGCAGCAGAAACAACCACACCCCAGTGGAGGGAGGGATCATTCCCAAGGTAACCCATATCACAAGCCCTGAGTTCTGCCGTGACACACCCTTAAGTTTTTTTTTCTTTTTTTCTCTTCCCTGTCTATGTCTGCTTCTCATTTTCATCTGGCAATTTGACAGCAAGAAGCAAAAGATAGAAAGCTGAACCCTGCTTAGCCTGTTTTTTATTTGTGGGAGCTGAAGAAAGCAAACAGATGAGCATAAATCAACTTTCTCTATGCAAAAAAGGGAGGAAGTCAGCAATGCAGGGCATGTGCTAAGCATATGGGTCTCTATTCATACTTGCATAACATTATCATGACTAAAAAAAAAAAAAGCTTTCACAACGTTTAACAGAATTTTAAATCACACCAAAGTATTTCCATCAGTTTGATGACACAAGTATTTTATACATTATGTCACATGCTCTTACCTTGTCAATGAAGGAGGCAAAGCGATTGTTGAGGCTCTTGATCTGCTCTTTCTCTTGGGTACGGACAGCTTGGATTGCGGGGTCAATCTCAAGGTTTAGGGGGGCCAGCAGGCTCTTGTTCACGGTGACAGCAGTAATTGGGGCCTGAGACATCATGCCACCTCCAAAGCTCATACCCATGCCTCCAGCACCACCCATGCTTGAGCTGAGGCTGTACGCAGAGCTGCTGGTGATGCCTGCTCCTCCGAAGCCTCTACCGCTGCCAGCACCTCCGTAGGAGCTCTTCACTGTGAAGGTCTTGCGGGAGGTGATGCCACCTGGTCCAGCATAAGAGCTGCTGCTGAAGCTCCTTGGGGCATTAGAGCTCCTGTAGGAAGTAGTTTGGGCCCTGAAAGACATTTTGAAGTAGCTTTTTTTCTGAATGAAATAAGTTTTGGATGGTCAGAACAATTTGTGATCTGATCAAGGCAGGCAAACAGGCAGGCCAGCAGAGGGGAGAGACCAAGGCAGATAGACAGAGGGGAATCTAACGAGGAGTTTTAAACCCTGCCTCTGCTGTGGGAGGGGAATTGTACAAGCGACAGATCAGAGTAGGCAGGGCTTGGTTGTAATTTTACACCAGTGTGACACACTGCCCAACTAGTCAAAGCTATTACCTCCACACTACATGTTTCTCTAAACTGATATAGAAATCTGTTTGAGGAATTTCAGGAGGCGATACTTTTCACTGTCTCTTTGTGTCCCCTGGGTATAAGTATTCAAATGCAGATATGGAGATTAGATAAGTTTGTAAAGTTCCATATTAGACAGTGGTTAAAAGACGTTCAAGCTAAATCCTTTTGTTTTTCAGGTGTTTCTGGTTTAGTTTGTCACTCTCTGAAAGCCAAAGGCATTGGGTGTTGATTACTTTTGCAACATCAAACAATACATGTGAAAAGAGAATTATAATGAAACTGGTTACTTAAGCTTCCAGCATGGTCAGTTTGGAATGTTTGCATGATAAATAAAACCACAGCAGGTTAGACTGCAAGTAGATCCAAACCTACCAATAAACATTAAATGTCTGTTAATAGCGACTTAATTTGACTTTATTAAATGATAAAGCAAGTATGTTGGTATCAGTATGTTGGTGACAATAGTGGACAATTTCAGCTAAAATATATATTTCGTGGTTTCCTAGTGATAGAGTTTGGTTCGCTGAATCTAGAACAAAGAGAAAATGATTCAAGCTTCAATCAATCTTCCATCTTCATTTGAGTAGTTAAAATAAAAAAAAAATGTGATTGAAAAAAGTGCAAGCCAAAGGTATTTGCCTTAGCTTATAAATGCCTATCCAAATATCTATATATTGAATAAACAATTATGGGTATAGTTTAAATGTATCAAAACATTTTCAGTGTATGAAATATAATGATGCATAATCTAGAGAAAACCAGATGAAACAAATGCATAGCTAGAGTTAGCAAATCTTATGTTTTGAATAGAACCATTAGATTTCAGCAAGAGTTGTTGTTTTCCCTTCTTGGTTTAACTAAAACTACAAGCAACAAATTAAAATACAGATAAAGAGACTGTACAGCTTAATGTTTCTAGCCTTTAGATTGTCTTTGCATGAGATAGAGACAGCTGCTAAAACCTGCCATATTGAGTTAAGGTTTTATGCTAAACTATGTTGATCTGGAATGCAATAATCTAATTTTGTCTCTTCCAAATCCTCACTGCCAAAGCCAAAAACAACTTTTGGTGGAGGCTGTGTGATGGTGAGAGTTGCCATCTCCTAAAAAGAAATCTGTAGAGGCAATCTCCCTCTTTTGGGATCCTCATTAGATCCTGTCACTAGTAGGGATCACATACCTAAACTCTTAGAGACTGAACTCTGTATCCTCCAAGATGTTAATGTTTATCCCCACATACCAGGAGCAGAGTGTATGGAGTACCCTGTCTGTAGTCCTGGCCTAAACTGGATCAGAGTTGGCATGGTGACCATGCCACAATGACCAACACCATTAAATTGCCTTACTTGCAACAAATCCTGGTTGGGAAAAGAGATACGTGTATAACCAACCTAACCCTAACCCTCGGTTGCTTTCAGGTACTACTGAGGCCCCTTTATTAGATCAATAAATCTTTGAACTTGCCAATATGTCTAGTTTCTCTATATTTCAATCATGATTAAACAAAGACATAATAAGCTGTTAGGTATTGGCAGGGAAGATTTAAGAAACCCATAAGACCCACAAACACAGTTTCCTTACAAATGTGTCACAATTTGGGCAAACAGGCTTTCCAAAAGTATAAGATTTATTGATTATATATGCCCTTGTAACAAATACATAGTTGACATTGACCAAATACCACTTTTTTTTCCTTGCCTTACTTTTTTCTCCAAGGTAAATGTATATTTTCGCCCTATATATTTATGGTAGAACAATTAAAGAAAAATGGATAAATGTGGTGAACCTTTAAGATTCATTACTAACATGCAGCCAGTTTTGGTTTACGGTAGAAAACAATCTGAGACTTGACACTGAAGTTCTATAATGCCATTATTCAGCAACTATTGTAAAAGAATGTTACTGACTCCATGGAGTTTCTTCTGTGTGAGAAAATATTAACTTATTATAAGGTGAAAAAAATCAGTTACTATACTTTTGTGTGATGGGGGATGTGGGGGATTTATAATGAGAAAATTATTACCTCAAAGATGGACAGCGTTTTTTACTTTTTTATGTCTTTGGGCTTAAAAAGACTTTAGCTGGGCATCACGTGTAAAATTTCAAGCCATATTCTTAATGAACCAAAACCACATTAGGTGGTTTTCATATGAAAACCTGAGGAGCTCCACTAACTAGCATGCATTTGTTATTAAGAGTTTTTCCAACATGACTGAACAAAAGGAATGTTAAAACTAACCATCTAGATTTCTTTAATGCTGAAAGAAAAGAGTAATTATAAGGTGCATCTGCCTAACTCTCATTCATTTTTGTCAGGGAAAAGCAAGCCTTCATCGTTTTGTTTCAACTTTACATGATTCACACACAATGCCATTCATGACATTTTATGTTTTATAAATTAACACACTATTTGATAAAAAAGTTCTTATGGTTTCTGCTTTCAATCTTTCTTCACTAGGTTTAACACTAGGTGAAAAAAGAAATGCTACAGGACTCCCTGAGCACCAATAACCACCCTGTATTCATCTCCTCCCTCATCTATTTCCTCCTCCAGTCCCTCACTAGGATGAGTCATAAGTCTTGGTATTACCAATACAACCCCCTCCACCATACCCTCTCCCCTTCATCCTTTTTTGACATTTTTTTCCACCACTGCCTTCTGGCCTCCTTGTTGTCATAGAAACCTCCTGAAGTCGAACACATTTTTTCTTTCAAGTGGCAAAACAATGTTGTGCCAGCTCAAGAGAAGCAGTGCTACAAGTTTCAAAGGGACCTAGTCCGAGATACTGTAAGAAAAATCAGCGCTGTTTGATTTTCTGTCACATAAGAACAGCCTTTAGAGTAACAAAGTTGTAGCTGAAGGGAATTTCCTGTTCTGCTTTGTGAAATTCACATGACAGCAGTGAAAATGTGATTGTATAATATCAGCTGCCTTTGAATCATGTTGTCCTGTTAGATTTCGGATAAGTAGTCATTCAGAGTCCGATTATCAGAGTTTTGCAGAGCATTGAACTGAATTACAGTAAATTTTTGCAACAAACTCTGAGCCATGTTTAGGGGTTGCATTCCTCCACTTATTATTAAAGTCAGTCACTTGAAAAGGGTTGCAATTGCTTTCCTTATTCTGTTTTTTTTTTTTCTTAGTTTCGGTGTTAGGAGGGGGGTTTTAGGCACACCTTTAAATTCTATTTTTTTTTTCAACTAAATGTGATGTATTTTGGAAAAAAGGTTGCGGAAAGGAAACAGTTGTTTTGTTTTCAAAAGTCTGAAATAATTAATATAGGACTAATGATCAAACAAGACTTTGAGAAAATCCCTTGCACTGTAGTGTACTTTTTTTGTATTTGTGGTTATGGTGGCTCAGAAGATGTGGGTTTGGGTTGACAGTTTGAACATCTGTTCTGTCTGTCTAAGCTGTTGTGCCCTTGGGCAAGACACTTCTCCCGCTTTGCCTGTTTTTGGTGCTCAGAGGGCCCTGGCAGCCATGATTTTATGGAAACCTTGCTTCTGCCAATTTGATCCGTGAAGCTGTAGCTACATCGTACCTTACGGCTACCAATGTGTGAATGTAGGGCAAAAACCTCTCTGGTTTTTAGACATCATAAATTCCTACATAAGTACAGGCCGATTACCATTTTAGTTTACCTAAACAAACCTCACTCATTAAAACTCAGGTTCAAATCCTAAAGTCTAACTTGATCTAAGCCAGGGTTAGAGACTCTGAGTTTTTGGTTTCACTCCGAGAAGGTTCACTCAGAGTCAAGTGCATGTGTAACAAGTATAAAAGCCATCATAAGTTGATTCAGTGAGTAACTATAACAACAGGCGAGAGGGGGTCTGCTTTTTTTACACCTCTGGAACTAGACACTTCAATGCAGAATTAAAGGAAATATTGAATAATGTGTTTAAAAGAAAGAGCAAAAGTGCTACAGCTGCAATGGAGAAGGATATGGTGTAGGAGAAGAGTGATGCTCGAGTTATTGCCTAACTTTATATGTAGGCTATAGCAGGCCATATTGCCATTTATTAAAAACACCTTCATCTCTGTTGTTCCATTTGTAAAGCGCTTAAATGGGATTCCTCCTGGTCAAAATCAAATTCCTAGTCAGAACTGTAATAACAGATTTCCTAAACTACATATTTGCCAGCAGAAACTGAATATGAGAATGTCAAAAAACAGAATTGTAGCCTAGGAGAACAAATTAAGTTTGTTTCCCCTGGAAGTGTTTAACACATTTTAAGTGGCTTTTTGACATTTATCATTATTCCTGAAATACATTTCTTCCTAAACAAAATAATGCAATTACGACCTGTAATGATAGGAATATCTGGACATTTGAAATACATTTTTGAACATCTATAAGATTTATTTCAGAATTGAAGAACGTAATTTTTTTAAATGCTTATTGTGACTGGGAAGAAATGAATTTCAGATATCAGAAATACCATTTCAGGCAAACTAATAAATATCAAAACAGCCTGCCATAGTCTGCTTTAACGTAATAACAATATAAAAGAAAAGTAGTTTATTGCTTTATCCATATAAACAAATCCCACTTAGGGCAATCCTATGGGAGAATTCTGCACCTGGCAGCAGGTAAAGATTAGGTATAAAAATGCTATTCAAACAGGTAAGTCCTGTGCATCATCTCATAGGGTACCTCCATTTAATTCAGTCTTACAATAAACAGTAGTGCAGTTGTTTTCTGTAATGCTGTTATCAATCACATCAATGTGCTCTCACTGATATCAAGCTAAAGAAGTCTGTGTAATGCTGCAAATGTGAAGATGGATAAGTGTAACGATGGATGTGTGTGATGGATTGTAAGGTGAAGTGGTAGCGCTCATAAAGATAACTTTCTGAATACGAAAGGACATCTAAACGTAGTCTGACAACCCTCTCCTGATGAATATTTTACTCTCTGCAAATTAATGGCACTCCCATACCAGTTGGATCTTTACAAAAAGGCCATGCCATGTTTTCGCTTTTACACCTAATGTATCGAGCAAATCGACTGATTTCTTATTGCTCAGTCGTCAACTTCTGAACCAGCATGGACAACCTGCAGATCTGCAGTGTGTGACTCATATACTTACAGTATGTAGGACAGTTGATTAGGACAAATCTCTATCAGCAATTGCAGCTCATTCATTTGATCTTAACTCACAAACCAGCCTTAGTCTTTTCCTGAATCATTGAATCTTGGCCCCTGATTATCAATTCACTGTTCCAGTACATTTCTTTAACGGGACTACTACTGATAGATACCACCGCAGAACAAAGATACGCCACAGAAAATTATCCCAGATTGGTACCTTTGCTCTCTTCGTAACAATGTTGTATTTGTACTTTAATGCAAATCTTTTCTTAATTCTTTGTTCATGAAAATGTTGTGTCTCCCTTTTACATTCCGTTTTAAATCTTTAGGTCATCTTTTAAACATTGTTCCAAAACGTTTCACCTATATAGATGGGAGTGTTATTTTTAATAAGCATCATGGTCTGTGGTATAAATTTTGTTAGTTATTTATGATAGTCCTTTATAGCCACTTTAGGTAATCAGCTGAGACGTTAAATACACTTAAAATTAGGATGTTTTGATTTCCATTCTGAGGAGCCTAATCGTACCCTCTTGTGATGCTGGTGTTTGTTCTATGGAGATATAAACACATCAGTCCAGTCAATTATCCATTCCTATACAAACAGGTTCTAGTGATCCATTCCCAGCATCCATTCCTTTGTCTCAAGGATTAAACTGACCCAATAAAACAGGACAGAGGTGCAGTCACAGGTTCACTTTGAGTTTCAGTTGCTCACAGGCCAACATCAGGATACGCCTTCCATTGATTGAGTTCATTTCAGACGGCTTTCATCATAGTTTCATTAGGATATGCCACATGCTTTGAGTGTTTGTGTTCACCGATGAGCTGAAGATATTAGTCTGTGTGTTGGCTAATCCTACGCAGGCGGCTGATGTGTCATTTGACTAGGAGAGTGTGTTGAGCAAAACACTAAAAGCATGATAAGGGAGTGTACACAAAGACGGACCTTTAAACCCTGGTCTCTGTATGCTACAGCAGTCTAGAAACATGTCAGAGGACTTGTTCCTGTCAGAGCACCTCACATGTCACAACCTCATGAGAGGGTGTGTGTTTATGGGTGTAACCTTCAAACTCCTGCAGTCCAGTTGACCAGAAAGAACATACACAATAAGGGTGGAGGAAATTGTTCCAGTTTACTCAGTGTTCAAAAATGTAATGAGAAAAATGATGAAATTATTCTACTCTGGCATTTTTAATAGCATAGTTTAAGATTTCTGCAGCTATGGTCTGTATCAGGTTTTATACCAAAAAACAAATGGCATGCTGCTCTCATGCAAACTAGTCCTGAGGTGGTCCAGCTTCCTTTCCTGCCAGGATACAGGATACATTACAAATTTCTAACCCTTTTTGTTTCAAGGTTCCATTGTACAAAAACAAGGCTTCTGTCCCATTAAGTGCAAAACAACCCCCCCCCGCCAGTCGGGGAAAAACCTGTCATGATTTATCTCTCTCTCGATTTATGTTAAACTTCCTTGATAAGACCATTTTCGAAAACTTTTAAGATTAGGAATTATGAAATAATTAAACTGATTGAAAATATTATACAGTGTTCCATTTTAATCAGGTTAACCAGATTCTACCAGGTTTGGTGAGAAAATGACTGATTTTTCTCATGTTTTTGAACCCAGAAATTAAGTAGAAAGAAATTAAAACCACTAAGGTTTCACACTGATGGTCATGTAACGTCGGGATGCATATGCTGGGTATACTGGGACGATTTATTACTTTTCTGCTCAAAGCATTAAGCTTATCTGTACAAATGTGTTAGAAAGATTACAGAGGGAAGGGATAAACACTTATTAACAGACCTGATAACAGAGCTAAGTTTTGCAATAGAGGTTCCCACAAGGTTAGGAAAAAGATGGAGATGTACTTTACATGTTACCACATCTGAAAAAGCACAACAGAAAGTTAAAAATGAGCCTTTACCTATTTGGCCTCTCCATCCATTAAGCTATATTTTCCCAATCTAGGGAAAAGCAACAGCTAGGATAATGCACAAATAGCTTAAGTATTCACAAAATGAGACTCAAAATAAATTAAATCTGTTGATTTTTGGATCAAGAAAAATAGCTTTTTGACATAAAACGTGCAAATTCTATGTAATAGCTGAACAATTGTTTCTTTTTTATGATGGCTTGTCCTACGGCTTTAAGAGGAAAAGAAAAAGTTTAGATCAGTAGTAGACTGACAAGGGATCTTTTTTACATGTCTTTGGTACCTCTGAACTTTTATTGAAAGTTAGGTTTGGTGCTTACTGGTTTCTATAGCTCCCTAGTCAGCAAGCCTTGGCTTAGTCTGCTCTGTTACTCTGGTAATAGTCCACTATTACTAGACGGTCCACTTATTACTATTTTTTGTTGTTTTAGTTATTTTTTACATTTGCACACTATTATAACATTTTACACACATATAATACTTCCCAAATACTTAATCTCCTCTCATTTGGTGACATTTCTCTACCTGATTATGCTAATGTGATTCATATATAAGTTTATTAGTATAAGCATGCCCCTGGTATTGTTTATCATGGAGCTTTAAGATCCATTCTAGTTAAAAGTTTCACATTTTACTTCACACAAATTTCAGCTGCTCTGACTTGTTGACTCACCAACCAAAGCAGATTTTTTATTCTAGCATATAAGGCTGATTTATGCTACCATCCATATCTTTATACTCATATTCATCAGAAAAAGTTAATTGGTTCAGATTGAGAATTTCCCCACTGTTTTTCAGTCCTTAGGCCTGTTCTGAGTTTAGAAAATAGTCATCCTTGGATTTGTTTGTAAAGCGACATGAAAATTAAGGAGGCTCACCTTGGAATTCAAATATGTATTCACCATTTGAACTACTTCTTTGGTTGTTGCCAATTCTGTCAACACAAATACATCAGATCATCATCAAAAAAAGAACCTTCAAAATAAAGTCTGATATAAACTAAATAAGTTTGACACATGTTTTAAAGTTATTTCTCCCAAAATTCTCATCATTCTCATTCTCATCATTTTAACTTAAAATTAGTTTTCTGAGTCACTGTGAATGAATTTTGACTGAATCTACTTTGTGGAATTCATTTAGCTCAGCTACATGGATGAGCTTCAAGCAGGTGAAACCTGCCTGATGTCTTAATAGAACATTTTAATCAGATTTCAGTCCCAGTCTTTCTGATGTGTAGTTGCAAATGTTCTTTAGATCTTAATTTGGCTAGTTTGGAGATAAATCTTATGACCATTATTGGCTGACAAGCACCTTTGTGAGTTTCTGTTAAAGAACAGAATTGCTAGTTTAAACACCAAGTCTTAATACACCACCGTTTTTGACTGCATGCATTACAAATCTCCAGAAACAGTGTTGCTATCATGTTAAAATTTAGCTAAACTTCCTCAGAAATCTTCCAACAACTTGTTGGCTTTAGGCTAAGAATAGCTATTGCAGACTTGAAGGCAAAATGGATCTGAACCAGTGACAGAAAGGTGTGTCTGATAAATTGGCCATTGAGTGTATATATGACGTCATTCTGCAGAAAAACTCCTGACAAAAAAATCTAATTGTTAGAATATTCAACTGCACTTTCTGGTTTATGTGCAAGCCATAAGCAGGAAGAGCATTTGCTGAAAAACAAAGTCATGAACTGTAAAGATTTTGAAGACATATTTACTTTGGTTTGAGTGAAAAGTGAAACATGAAAAGAAAACAGCATAAAATGCCACTTTAGACTCTTCTCTGTAAACTGATATACTTTTAAAGACTTTCTGCTGCAACCTCTGCAGAGATAATTGTTCTTTTTACTTTATGACACAACCAGAAGTTGGAAGGTGGGTCTCCTGGGGCTATTTATAAATTAACACGTGACTTTAATCTTCCTCCACCCAAGTTTGTCCTTAGGCTTTGACTTATTTTTTCAGGAATACCTTTCATTCTTTGTCAAGCTCTGGATTGTACAGCGGTTTTAGTGATAACTCCGTGGTTGCCAAAGGTAAAATCTTGGCTGATAATCACTTGCACCTGCAGAAAGATCAAAGTGTGCTGAAATAGAAATGTTTGCTGTAGTCCTAAAGTGTTGTAAAGTCTGAAATAACTTTCTCACAAACTGTTCCAAAAATTGTTGACAAACTATTATTAAGCACTTCTGGTTTTTCAGGCCCTGTCATTTTCCATATTTGGAAGTGCTTTGCATGATTTACCTTGATCAATGCTTAGTGCACTGCACTGAAAGAAAGATCTTTGTATGAGCAAGTAAAACATATCGTAAACAGAGATGTAGAGGAAGTTGGTCAGATCACATATGTTTCTATTGATCGTTTTGTCATTAACTATAGTCATAGTTGCTAGAAATAACATGGAAGTACAACAAACACTTACCTTTGTCTATCAGTTTTTATGGTTCGTGATTTCCTTTGCATCTTTTTGTGATTTGTTTTAATTTTATTTCAGCCTTTTTTGTATAATTTCTTTGATAGAATCTTTTGCATATTTACTTGTGTACTACTGGATTTTATTTAAAATAGAGAGCACTACAGAAAGTATGTACCGTAATAAAGGTAACAAAGTGTTGTTTAATTTCTGCACACCCTGAGTGTCATAAAACCTTTTAACGACCCACAAAAAATATCACCACTTATTAAGAAAAAAATATTTACAACAACCTGTTATGACCTGCATCCCAACATTACCATATTTCTTTACATAAAACATACAAATCATTTTAAATGATAAAAGCTAATCTATTTTATCGTCATACCTTTTAAACCATTTTGTGTGGCACTAAGGACATAAAATATCCATGACAGATGGGCTAGCATATTAATACTGGTATCTAACATTGGCATTTGCAGGTTCAGTCAAATCAGTTTAACTCTCCATCTTCAACAGCTTTTAAGATAAATTGTGTGATTTAAGTTAACATAGGGTTAACCCATAAAGTAAGTCATGTGAAAAGACCGGTTTTTCCTGTGTTTCCTTTAATTGATAATTTAAAATGAATCACTCCACACATCAATTTTAAAACGGGCATCTAAGGAATTTTAAATCTGCACAAATATTTAAAAACCTTTAGAGTAAAAATAGGTATTTTACAGAATTTTATTTGGTATACTAAAGCAAAGTTTTATATAAAATAAATAAAACATGCAAAAAAGTTATTTGTTTTGCTTTCTTTACTCAATAAAAATCCAAAGCCAACATTTAATAAAAGCATAAAAGGTTAACATTATCCAAGTCCAGACCTAAATCAAACTGAACATCTGATTATTATTTTTGTTGTGACCTTGTAACAGTGAATAATTACCTTTTAAAAGATTGTCAATTAATGTTCACACAACTTTAAATTCACATTTTCATGTCCAAGAACCAAAAAAATATATATATGTAGGTAGTAAATTAATTAAATAAAAAAATGTGCCAACTGTATTCATAAAATAAATAAATGCAATGGTTTCACAAAATACAATAAAGCATGGTAAAAAGAAAAACTGTGCAGGCTGTGGAAACACGTTCCACAGAAAAAAATCTGGTCCCACTTAACTTAGTGGCCCTGAGCCCAGTTTACCAAAGCCCACAAAAAAAATGGCTCCTCACTTGATTTTTCTCTCTTCGTCTCCTGAACATAAACAAAGACTTTGCTTGTGTGAGCATTTGGAAGAAATCTTTTTCCACTTTTTTTGAATCACAATTGAAATTAATTTGTGTCGTCTCTTTTTGTCATCTTATACTCCACATTTCTCTCATGTTTCTAAATATATGAGTGTGTGTGTCCTCGAGTGATCCTGCTCTTAGAGTTCTCCTCCGGCACTCTCCCTCCCCTTAGCCACACCCACTGTTGCCAAGACAACGGGGTTTACCACAGACCGGCAATGGCTTATGCAGATGCAAGTGTGACTGCGATGGAAATGGTGTGGTTACCATGGAAAAGGAAATACACAAAGCCATACAATGTGTAACTGCATATTGTGGGGTGCGTAGCTATGCGGTGGAAACTGCAGCTCGAGCATGTGTCACTAGCGATTAGCAGTCGCCTCTCTTCCTGGCAACTGACTGGACAGAAGAAATCGAACATGTAGTCTTTGTGAGAAAAGGGATTCATGTTAATTCAGCCAGACTCAGACCTCAAGCCTTCTGCACATTTTTGAAGACTGAGTCATAACACAAACAACCCTAAGCAGCCGCTGTGCAGACTGTAAAACAATGAAAGATAAACAGAATTTTAACAGGAAATGAGAGTCTGTGAAATTGTTTGAGTGTGAAGGGGTGGACTTTGTCTGTTTGAAACTCCAGAAAGCGCAAATGAAGACGTCTTTTTAGGTTCCTAAAAGTGTTAAGGAGGAAAATTAAATGCTCAGGTTTTCTTCCTTGTATAAAACTGTTTATGGTTTCAATCGTTCATCTGAAATAATGTAAAAAAATATATGCTGATCAAAGACAAGAATTTTCACATTAGTATAAGTTTGATGAATGAAGCATTTTTGATAAATATATAAGAAAATGTGGAAGTCATCTTTGGGCCTTGATAAAAGATTAGTGCAGTTGTGCATGTTTTTTTCTTTTAAGGACATGGGGTATGTCATTATAATGTATAAGGAAAAGTGCTATTTCACATGGCGAAAGGAAAACTTTCACTTTCTACAGTATGAGTCTTTTCCTTACAAAAGTTTATTGTGAAGCCAACCAATGAACTCACAGCTTTCATGCTGCCTTTTTATGATGTTATGCTAAAATACCATAAATCCATATGCTTGCTTCTGACATGATTTTTCAGTTAAAGCATATTTAAGGGAAAAAAGTCTAAAACTCGAAATCCTTTGTAAATTGCTAAGATATCAGCTTTATCCCAGAATCAACTCAGAATTAAGACAATGTATCTGTAAACACTGTAGCTTATGTGCAGTTTTTTTTAATCACTGTATATTTCCTTTACAAGAATTGTGCTCTTCTAATGATAAGAGGTATTTCATGTCCTGAAGCTCTAACATATCAACTAAAATGTTGATATCAGCGATTGTTTTTCCAAATAAAAAGGAAACTTGTCAACAGCAGCTGAATTAAATTTAATAGTAAAAAGAGAAAAAGAAACAAAAAATCCTTGTACTGAACGTTGCTCCATAAACATGGTTTTGATTTATCACTTCTCAAACCATCTGGAAATCTTTATATGCAGAAAAATAATCTTACTCTGACTCAAAGATAAATGTGCTTTTAGTTTTGTTTTAGTTTAGTTTAAATCACATCGTCCACTGATCTAGCATATTTTTAGCTAATTTCATGACTGTCCAAAATGTATTGCATAATAAAACATTACAATCTAATGCACCTACAAAAGCATGCATATCCAAAACAATGTAAAGTAAATTGAATAGGATAACAGCAAGGAAGAGCAAAAAAAAGGTTAAATTATTAAATGTATTTCTACTATAGAGGTTTCTGTTGACATTGTAGCATAAAATGATACTGTGTCCATTCCTACACTGTTGTATTTTGGTTGCATTTACCAGGATAAAAATAAACCATAGAGGTTGTAAAATAACCTTCCTGGAAGACAAATGGCACTTTATTACTTGTTAAATTAATGTAGTTAAGGAAGAGTGTTTTATTTTCAGGGCCCTGTTGAAGCATTTCTGCAGTACGAAATAAATATGAAAGTTACCTACATTTATGAGAACAGTTTTTTTCTTCAAAAATATATTAAATAGGCTTTCCTAATTATGTAATTTACATTATCAAATTACGATTTCATTTTATTTTCAAAGTAGACAATCCCCATCTATATTAATGACCTGTATTTGATTGACTTTCAACCATTTGTATGATTTGTGTGAGCATATGAGTTGAAGTAATTCTACACTGTGTTTATGAGCGTATTTGTCATCTGGAGGTACAGAGCTGTAAAAGCAGTGAGAATGATAAGGGCTGGCAACCCACAGAAATCAAGAACAGTAAAGGAAAGGTATACCCTGCCTTGTGTCAGAAAAACACAAAAGCCCAAAGGTATGTCATCAAGCAAGACAGTGGAGCCCAGTTTCTGGGGCCTGCCCACAGCCACCAGAAGTCCAATACTTACAGACTTGCCAGGAACACCAAAGACAACACCGAAACAAAGTTGGTCAAGGGTGAATCTGTTTGCCTTTGGTAAATTTCAAAAGTGATGTTTTAAGGTTTTAAAATTTTTATCATCTGAGAAACAATAAAAGCAGACACACCCCCATGAATATTTTATTAAACTGATCTAACAGTAAACACTGTTTGTGGAATCCCTGTGCAATATGGCATAGTTAGACCCCTCTCTAGACTTTGGAGAGACTCTACTAGAATTATAATATCGTCACCTTCTTAAAATAATTGCCTAAGTCATTTTTTGTCAAAAATGATTTTTTTGCCTAAATCATCTCTTCATGATGCTGGCCACCTCTGGTAAAATTGCCTACATCCTCAATT
>JAUZNJ010028980.1:2161-15702 GCA_034780135.1 Jordanella pulchra | reverse complement strand
CGACTAGTCGACATGAAATGTAAAAAGTCGCGAGACGTCCTAGAGTCGACTAGTCGACTAATTGATTCAACCCCTAAAACCTACATTATTTATTATGTCTATATATAAAAGAAACTATGAAAAACTACTTGGTTCTTTATCATTTTTAGCCACTGTAGAAGATCCAAGCAGCTTATTCTGAGTCAATGTTCAAATCTACAGCTCTGATCGACCATCTGAGACCAAACCTACTATTATTGCAGAAAGTCTCTGTTAGATCTGACTGATAATTAGTCTACAGATGTTAAAGAAGAGCGACTAACGACCTGCAGGTGGAACTAGAGGCTTTATAGCTAACGAGGAATAGTTCTGGAGGAGTTTATGATCCGTTTTCACAACAGATGGAAACTGAACTTCCTCTGTTTGTTCAGACCCCCCCCTTATCTCCTCATTACCTTGATCAACACCCAGGTCCATCTCCATGGCGTCCTCTGAGATGACGTCCAGCAGCGGACTGGGACCTCGCTGGTCGCCGCCGCTCGACATGCCGCTGCTGCCGATGCCTTCGCTGCTGCTGCCCAGGCTGCCGGTGCTGCAGATGCTGCCGCTGGGGCTGGAGCTGCGAGGGCTGGCGCTGGGGGAGGATGGCTGCTCGCTGAGGGGGGGCGGTGGGAGCTGGAGCTGAGGACGTGAGTGGTGGTGGTGGTGGTAGTGGTGGTGGTGGTTGGGGCAGTCCGAGGAGCTCTCAGAGCAGGAAGAGGAGGATGAGGAGGAAGAAGAGGAAGATGAGGCACTGGAGGGCGAGGAGGGACAAGAGAAGGTGGTGGGAGAAGAGGAGGAAGTAGGAAGGGTTGGTTTGGCAGAATGGGCGGGGCTAATGTGGAGCAGTTGGCGAGAGGGGGATAAGGAAACCTCGGCGTCGGCCATTTTGGGGAAAAAGGCCTAAAGAAGAAAAGAGGAAAAAAAAGGGAAATCTTTAATAATTATTTATCCCAAAAATAATGAATAGTTTATAACTTCAGAGCTACTACAAGATCAGTGAGTAGAATAAATATTACAAAGAAATGTTAAATGCAATACAATGAGTCTATTTTTTTTTTTTTAAATTATGCATTTCTGTTAAAAAAATAATAATAATAATAATAATAATAATTCCAACTATTAACAATAATATGGAAACCTGTGGCTTCACAGTCCAACAGCTGCTGGAAGAAACAACCCATGATAATATTCCAGGCTGACTGAAGCTCAGGCGTCTATTACTATCATATTGCTAATCAATTCATCTTTCCATTATTTTTTCTTTTAATAAACAATGAATAATCAGAAAACAAACGGTTCCTTAAAGAAGATTTGAACCTAATATAAACGAGGTGAAATTAAAACTTTTCCACTTGAGGAATTCTGGGTAGACTATATTGACAGATGAAAGTTTTTTTTTTTTCATCTTAAATGCAGTTTTTTATATATGCTGTAATTAAGTCGCTCTGTCAGCTTAAGGCGTATTATAGAGTCTCTAAACTCCAATTAACGATTATTCGATCACTAGATTAGTTGACGATATCCACATAAAGCCCTTATGCTGGATAACATTTAAGGTTTCAGCTGTAGTCTCTGCTGTCATCAATAGAGGACCAGTGTCTCGTTTGAAAAACAAATAACCAAACATCGCATTCAAATATTCTCCGTTTCATTTTTACAGAAGAGAGAGAGCAAATTTTCTGCCTCGCTTCATGCGTGCCAAAATAATGTCAGAAGGAAGTGTTGTTTTAATGATTTGAAATGTGAGCTCTGTCTGACTTCCTGGCCGTGCAAACAGGAAGATGAACTTTCCTTCATTTTATTCCTATTTAACATCTTACGCATTATGTACTAAAAGGTGCTGGATAAATAAACTAGACTAAATAAAACGGATTAGTTCATGCAAAGAGTTCATCTGCAGGAACAATCCATATTAGTTGTGTGTTTTCCTCGCTGCAGCCTCAAACAAGGCTCGGTGAGGAGGCGGGAGAGGAAGTCCTTCCCCGTTGTGTTGGTGTGCTACGGGCATGACGCAGGCAGAGCGCATCACCGGGATCAGCATCATCATCCTCCATGTGTGTCTGAAGCCTGAGGAGGCGTCTTGTTTCTATTTAATTTTTAATCACCCAGAGCTCCACACTTTCTCCTGTTTCGCTTTCTTTTGAGGATCACAAAGCCTCAAATCAATCTTTTTTAAATCTAATAGCTTAGAAACAAAGATTTAACATTAATAATTTCTGTGGTTTTATAAGAACCATATTTTACTATACTTATTTTGTGCCATTTTTTATCCTTTTTTTTTACAGACTCTGCTTATCTGAATATACATTCAATTAATCATCTTAACAATTTTTCATAGGAAAACAACATCTGCTGCTCAGGAGGTTCTGATACATTTTAAAGGATGTTTTCTTTAGGAAATCTTCAACTATCCAAATACTGTCCATGTTTAATACTTTATAGGACCCTAAATAACAGCGAGTCTGAGCTTTAATTCTTGTTTTGTTGATGCCAGAAAGTCTTCCTCTACTTAGGGGAGTCCCTGATTACACACAGCTGAGCATGAGATCACCCCCACCACAGAGATAGTGTTGAGCTAACATCAGAGTGATGCTTTCCAGATGTGGAGGCTGTTGTCACGGTGACGTTATTAATGTACGAGACAGTTCGTTGTAAATTTTTCTCCCAGTGTTGTGATCGTATCTGATCCTGCAGCTGTTTCTGATCCTCTCCCGACGTTTACTGTTATCTTCTGTGACGTCTTAGGAGGATCTCTGGCTTCGATCGTTAGCCGAGGGTTCCAGCTGTAACCCTGGCTCACAAACCTGGGGTCATTACCACTGAATATCCAGAAAAGAATGATGCAACTGTAGCTTAATTCTCTGGTGGCAGAGTTATAGGGAAAAACAACTAATGGGCTTAAACAAACAACAACAAAGGTTTGCAACTGATTAAATTAAGTCTAAAAGCTAACTGAAGCTAATTTTTAACAGGTCAGAAAGTTTGGATTGAAACTAAAAATTTGAGGAAAGTCTCTAAACTTTAATCTCCTTTTATAAAGTGCACCCTCTGAGGAAACACAAATTTTCAATCATATTCAAAGACGACTTCTTTACAGAAAATAACAGCGTCCTACACTAAGAAAACAAAATGACATCAGTCCTCAGCAGATTCAAATTCATTGGAAATAACCCCCGTAAAGAAAAAGTGAAGTTGATTTGATACTTCTGATAGGGAAGCAAATGATGAAACGGTTCAAAGGTCAGGAATGTAAACCAATTTAACCTGACTGTCAGTGAAAGCAGCGCGCTGGTGGTGTGTGCTGGAGGAGGGAGACGTGTATGGCTGAGGGCAAAGTGTGGGGTTTATCTCAAACAAGTAACCTCAGATGCTCCGGGGAGAACAGTGACACAACAACCCAGCTTAGAAGTTGGTGGAGTTTCTGTCTTTTCAATCTATGAGAGATCAGTTCCTAAATAAACACATTCATCAACACAAACTTTACAGTTCCTGGTGATGAGTTAGTTGTTTTTTTTTTTTTTAACGGGGCGTTCTCTCTCTTTATCATATCTGTTTACTTTATATTGATTTTGTCTTAATGAAAACACAGTTTCTAAATGTTTCTATTCACAAATCTAAGCACATTGGGACTAAATTAGACTGCAACACATGGTTCCCGCACCCCAAACCTGTTGCTGTGTACTGCTTGTCAGCTGGCTGAAAGACGTCTTCCAGGCTGTCCACTCAAATGGGACTATTTTTTGTTCCAGAAAAAGATGATGAAAAACAAATTTATGTCTTTAATAGTCTAATGGCTGCGGTGATCCTGTTTTTTTTTATATCTGTAAATCAACTGCTTGTGTTGATTTATAAAAAGTAGGATAGACTAGAATTAGTCCTTTTATTTTTATTACAATGCATTAAAAGAAAAAAGAAAGATGTTTTTTATTAATATGTTGTGATTTTTTTTCCCTTTACATTGTTTAAGTTGGACAACATTTCAAGAAAACGAACTCCAAATACTACTTAACTTTGGTTTGGTATTTTTAAAGTTGTAAGTATTTAGTCAAATCCAATTATAGTGAAAGAAGCCACAGTCAAACGGACCCCAAACCTGTTTGTAATTTCAGAAAGGTACATTTGGACATCCATATCTCCCATTATTATCAATGAAAGATGAAAATCACCCAGAGAGCATAGCATCCATTTCTTTTCTTTTTTTTTATCTCTAGAAATGAAAAATAGGTGAGGAATCTGCTGCTCAAACCTGCTTGAACTAAAAAAAAGATGGGAAATACCACAGACACCAAGGAGCCTTGCATGCCCACAGGCATTCCCCGACAGGAGGGGGTAAAACAGGGACTTTTACATTAAAATAACAGATTTTCTTAGAAATAAGAGTCGCCTTTTAAAGAGTGATCAAATTTCCCAGCAATTAAGCCACAGTAAATATAAAAAAAATTTATAACATCAAGAGTTGCTGTCAAACTTCGCGGTTTTATTGACAAATTAAAATATAATATAACTGGTATTTCTTTTCATCTAGGGTAAAATTATTTTTTGCATTAAAAAAATATATTGAGTAAATGCAATAAGTGTGATGCTATAGAGGTTTTTTTATGAGCACAAATAATGCAATAAATAGAAATGTCATGTTGAGGTTTAACGTGGAAGCCATTTCAAATTAAACGGTTTGTGGAGGAAACACAGGAGTGTGGCTGCCAGCAGGACAAGAGGAGGAGGAGGAGAGCCGCTCCCTCCTGATGAAAACAAACTGGAGGACGGAGGGACGAGAGCCGGGCTTCAGGAGGCCTACAAACGTGGTTCGAACCGAAAAACTCCCACTACTAACCGCGTTTTCACGGAACTAACATAAACAGAACCGGGAGGGGAGGGTATAGTAAAAGTGAAACGCAGTGAAAATAGCGAGGAAAACGGGAGGGGGGACTTACCCGGCCACTTATGCGCCTTCACCCCGATTAAAAGCTCCGATACAAAAGGTTATTATCCAGTTTTACTCTTGCTTCACTCCCCGCGTTGCTCCTGGTATTTAATCCAGATAGTGGTACTGATTTTAGTCCGTGTTTTTAGCATCCGTCACGGTCCATCTGCTCCGGGAATCCGTGGCCTGGACGTCCACGGCTCTCTGCTTTAAAGAAGCTGTGACGCAGGATGAATAAAGTCAGCCGGTAGAAATAAAAGCTGCAACTTCCGGCAATATTACACAATAAAAGCACAGAATTACAAGTAAAGTAAAATGTAAACAATGATAAGACTAGACCTGCAAGATCATCTGTGTGTGCATTTATAGTTGCTTTCACAATTTGAATTCCTTTCCTGATATACGCAATTTATGTTGGATTTTAATAGATACCTTTTTCCAAATAGGTGTAGATCAACGTAACCTGGACGAATTGATTTAATCAAGCAGATGAGCACAATTCTTTATCCTTTAGCGTGAATTATCGAAAGTCTTGTCTTATTTTCACATTTTCATTAAAAGCTCATTTGTTACAGCATAAACTGAAACTTTTATTTTGAAATCAAACCATCATCCACTCCAGAGTTGTTAAAGTTAACTTGACAAAGCAGCTGTTTTTGGTTGTGTTTCCGTTTTGGACCAAGACATCCATCCAGTTTTCCCACGCAGTTTTTTTTTTCTTCGAGTTCACTAGGAAACACTTTTAATTAACACGCTTACGACATTTTTTATGTTGAGAGCATTGAGAGAAAAAGGTAAAGACAAGAAAATAAATGAACGTCACGTCTTTTATTCCACCAACGTAGGAAAATAGATTCACATTAATGTTCTGGCTTCTTTCCTCCGTCACTCTTTTTCATTTCACAACAAAAACAGGGCAAAGTAAAGGTGCAGTTTACTCAAAACCATGATCTCCAACCAAATACAGCATTTTTTCCCTGCCTTCCACCATCTTTAAAAAGGTAAAGTGCAAAATAAAATAAAACAAAACATAAAGCCAGCAGGTTAGCAGGTGAACAAAAAACATTTACAAGTGATAAAGAGAACCAAACAAACGGCCAAGGGAAAACCATGCAGGAAACTGGCAGTGTCTTATAAAAATAAAACCAAAAGGAAAAGATTTTTAGACCAACTGTGAAAAAATAGGGGGAAAAACTGCACATCAACGAGCTGTACAACTGTATGAAACAGCAAAAACACACAGCAATAATCAGAACAGAAGAAGTAAATAAAACTAGGGTTTCTTGTTTTTAATACATTTGAAGAGTGATTAAAAAAGAAGCTGCTGCATGTGTTGAATTCCCACTCAAGGACTACATTACCCAGAGTTCCAGGTGGTCAACAGTGGCCGAACCTGTAAGTTTCTTTTTGGGGCCCAAGTTTTAAAATGTATGTCCTTTTTTATATAGTAATACATGTATTTCATGAATCTTTATAAAATCTTGAGTGGGTTTTCAACATCTAACAGCTTCCTTCATATCAGACAGAGTTCACCATCATTACATTAACTGCAGGGTTGATAAGCTCACTTAACAAACATCTCGTCATCTCGTCACCTTCAGTCTCAAACTTGCTTTTGGCTCCTGTTCATTATTACTCTTATACGGCTTATAGCAAAATCTTGATTGAAAAACTTTGTATATAAAATAACCTGCTTTAAAATTTATTAATATTATTGGAGGTTCTCCAAATTTAGCCACAAATCAAATCTAATCCAGTTGGCTGAACACAGAAGGTTAACTCACCGGGGTTTTTATAAATAATCAAACACCATCTGACTGGTCTTAACTTGAAGTCAGACTGTAAATTAGCTATCTAAATGATTCATTTACCTCAATAAATACAGTTTAAAGTTAGAGTTAAGTTTATATATGTTATGGATATATTAGCAAAAAGACTTTTGAGTTAAGAGACAGCAGATTGTGAACCAGAGGTGCAATCGGAGAACGTTTGTTTAACTCGGTCTGAACCTCCAGCACCATCGCACCGATACCCGAATCCCGATTTATTATCTTTGCTTAGCTGACCCGTTTCTAGTTTCTTTGTTTGAGCAACGCAGCTCCACAGTGAAAGCTTCCTTCTACTTCCTGATGCAGATCCCAGGAAGGCCATGATGTTTCTTTATTGACATCTGAGACTATTTCTTTCCTCCTCTCCATCCATCAGTCCAGCACCTTTACCTTCCTGATAATAATTTCACCTCAAAATCTCAAAACCAACTTCTTTTTAAATGTCAAAATGACAAATATATTCTTTTCTATGAAGCTACTTTAGCTTTTAACATCAGTAAATCTACTTCCAGCTCCATGGAAATATACCAGCTTCTGAATTGCCTGACTTTCAGTCAACATGTTATCCTTAAAACATTCACTCATCAATCTGAACATAAATCAGTCCAGATGAGCCACTCAGAGCTCCCTTTACACTAAGTCAATAAGAAATGCTTGTAGCTCATTTTAAGTTATTTCTTTTTAAACAATTTCTCCAGTTTGGCCCAGCAGGTAGTGGGACGAGCTGCATATCCTCAGGTTTTCACCAGAACATTTTATTCTATGAAGCAGCATTTCACTCAGAGATCAGGTCTGAGATCAGCATCATCTCTCCCTGGGCTTTGGTAGCAATCTTATAAATCACAGCCCTTTTTGAGTAGAAACATCTGAACTTGTGGGACCAGAACATTGCACCAAACTACAGCTATAGAGTTTTTTTTTTTTTTTGCCTGAGTTGTTGGCCCACTTATAATCAGCCTGCTCGAATAAAATATGATTATATGACTCAACTAGATAACATATACTAGCAGGAGGTCACTTAGAGTTAAAAAAAGAGACATAGCCGAGAGACCCAGAGAAGGATTAGAACTAGAACTATACTAAAAAACACCCAAAAATCCTACGTAAGATTTGGATATTAATAAGTATATATAAAAAAAGATATAAAGAAAAAAAACAAGTGATTTCTTTGTAGAAATCTAAGTAATTAGGGAAAATATTGCATAAAATGGCTACAAAGGCTGTGATGAATTATTAAAGGAGCAAACTAAGTATTCAATACTTGAAAGTTTGGACTTGGAATAAACTTTGTTAAACCATCAAACAGTAAACAAGAAGTCTAACAGGGAAAGCCTTTCTTTACCATCGATCAGATGATCAGACTAACAGATTGTTTCTGAATCAAGACTGAAGTCCGGTGCTTTTAAAAACAGTCTATTAGCAGCATCCTGAGTCCTTTAAGATTTCATTTTTAACTTCACTTCTGTTGCAACCAAAGCCCACGAGTGAAATGTTGCTTTGAACCACTCGACACCCTCCAGTTACCTTTACATGAAAACTCTTTTTTTTATTATCATTATGAAACTCTTAACCGAGTAAAGTGATGATTTTTACTCTGATGAACTGAAAATCAGAGCCTCTAACAGAGTGCAAGCAGAAAGCAGAATATTACATCACTCATAAATACTTGACAGAGTATTTTCTCAGTACAATAAACTCATGATATACATACAGACTCCCTCTATAAACTTTCAACAGTGCAATGTTTGTTTCAGTTCGGTGGAGAAACAAGCCATTTTTTTCCTCACAGTGTGGAAGGAGGATGGTTCATTTGGCACTTCACTAAACTCAGGTGACTGACTACTATAATCATTAGTGCTTCTTTTAGATGAGATATTTTAGGCAGTGAGCAAACGAAGCAAGCGTTCTCCTGCTTCATGACCTCCTTCTACCGGAACACAACAAAGTTGTTTTTAATAACAGTCTTGACTTTTTTCCAGGGTTCCTTTAACAGAAAAAGCACAAAACGCGAGGACAGATGGAAACACCACATATCTAAGGTCTCACAAGTCTACAAATGGGCTTTCTTTCTTTTTCTTTTTCTTATAAATCTGTGGTTATTGGATGGGAGGAAAAGAAAGAAAAAAACAGGAAGGACAGACAGATGTAGAGCCCTACGGGGGTGTAGCACCAAAAGATGAAGAAGGCGCCCTCTAGTGGAGCGACTGAACGTCTGGTAGAGGTGAAGAGTGTCAGCAATGTGACCCTTCCATGAAAACTCACCCAGAAGTGAAAAGCTTAGAATAAAATTCCTCTTCATGTCTCAAATAATCTGTTTTGCATATAAAATGTGAAGAAAAATGTCTAAATCTGGGATATGTTCTGAGAGACTGGAGATCCTCAGGGATAAATGTTAATCACAGTGTTAAAAGAAGAGTCATGTGTGGCACACAAAACTTTACCCAAACATCCTGAGTTACTGGGCTGATCTACTAAGATCTTTGCACTTAACTCTTGAGTCCCAGCAAAAGCAAACCAAAATAAGGCAGCGAAACATCTTCTTTCAACAGATATGTTGGAGGAAGTAAAATAGAAGCATGGTGCCGTCACATTGCTGACTGAGATGTAGCTGTGGTCGCAAGCTGTAGAAGGCGATAGGAATTAGTGCAAAGGGCACGATGGCAACACACAAGAGCTAAGCAAGCAGTCGTGAAAACTTGTAATCTATAACTTCACAACAGAAACCAACAACTGCACAGATATCACCCAGTGACTGAGACGTTTTACTGCATCTTAATGTGCCAGAGCTACATTGCAGGTTTCCTTGTGCTTTTCTCTACTAGCATGTCAGCTGAAGATTTTCTTTTAGCATTTAAGCGCAAACTTCACCAAAGTCCTGTTTATTGACAATAGCCCCTTTCAGTTCATGGATTTAAACCTGTGATCGCCGTCTTCTCTTGAAAGCATCAATATTAAGGCTAATATTGATGTCTCTCTTAAAAACCAATGTTCTAACATTGACAATGAGGAGAATCTGTTGCAGATTCAAAGCATTTTAACCAGGATGAGGATCACCTGTAATTAAATGTTAAGACTAATGGTACTGCTGTTTCAGAAGGCTCCAATTTCACACAACACTTCTAGAGTTTATTGTCTCTTTAAAAGTGAGACAAAAAAGTGCAAACGTTTCGTACAGCGGTGTGAAAAATAAAAAAACAAATCCCCCCTTGTTTAGTTTTCAGAAAGGATTCTGGATGTCTTTTCCCCTCAATCATACAAAGGATAAATTCAGTTTTATGAGCGGTCATGGAGTGGAAAACCAATGAAGCTGCACCCATTGCATGTTTTTAAATAACTGTTTTAAAACCACAGTTATCAAGCTGTGGGCAGCATCACTGTTAAGCAACCGACTGCAGGCTTTAGACAAGCAGAAGACTGAATAATTAGTCAGTCATCAACTTCTCATATATAAAAAGCAGAAATAACTTCAAGCACAATAAGCTTTTTACTTGAAAATTTCAAAATGTTGTAAACAGATTTAAATAATCTTAACAACACTACAACACCAACTAGTTTACTTTTTTACAAAAATTAGGGAGTTACTTTTTTCATTACAAATTTGGATAATTTTTATGTGTTTTTGTTGAACAATATTGTGTAAATAAAACTATTTTAATGAGAAAATGAGCCACACAATATGGCAAATATTTTCATTGTTATAAAAGGGTTATGATCTGAAAGGGGCCACTGAGAAATGTTCAGAAATCTCTCATAGTTGGATCTATTTTGCGTCGATCGGTAGAACATTGAAGCTGAATCCGTCTGCCATCTGGATCTACGTAAAGCAAACAGCGGGAACTGACAGCGGGACACAAAAGTGAAATAAAAGCAGCATATCTTTTGGTTCTCCACTTACGTTCTGAGCAACTAAAACAGAAACAACTCTCAGCGTCTGCAGCGTCCGTCATTTTTCTTGTGTTTTATATCATAGAAGATGGATTTCAGAGCCTAACTAAAATGTTTTGGAGTTTTCCCAACAAACTAAAATGCACAAGAATGATTCAGAATCAGTTTTATGGAACAAGTATGTATAAAACTGTTGTTTTTTTGTTTGTTTTTTAATATATAAAATGAATAACTTTCCTTGATATATTATTTTAGGTAATGAGCATCTTTAGGTTTTCAATCTTTCAACCTCAAACACACAATCAGAGACTTGTATAAAGCCCACACAGAAAAAAACACAAATCTGCTTAAAACAACAGGACTCTTTAGAAGAGGAGGCTGAACCAAGCTTTAATTCACCTTCATCATATTACTCATTATATTATTATCATAAAAAGAACTTTAACATCTTCCTGGGGAATAAATGTGACCTGAAGGTGATTCAAAGCTTGGTTCTGGTTTGTTTAGCAGAGAGAACCTTTAGAAGGATCAAACCCGTATCTACTTCCTGTATTAGCACCATCTGAGGCATGTTTTAAAAACATGGCACCTTCTCTTCTTCCTCTATTAAACTTTCCGCTTCTTAAGTACAATTATTGTTCATTTTTTCACCTTTTTTAAAGAAAAACAAACAAACTGAAGCAGAGAATATTTTTTTCTAGGGGGTGAAGACAGTAAATAAGGCAAAGAAGAAGGAAAAAAGGTCAAGATGTTGGTTAAGATTGAAACCACAGGTTGCACAAAGACAAACATGCAGTTGACAAAAAAAAAAAAAAAAAAAAAGCAGATCACGAGTGCATCAGGAAAGGAGGTGGCATGTGGACTTTTTGGCTTCATTTATCCTGCTGGATTGGCTCTCTGCTCCTGCCAATCTCGGATTTCCACCAATCAGGACAAGGAGAGATGAAGGACAGCAAACCTTTAGCAGTTGAGGTAAAATCTGAGTGATGGCGGAAACAAAAAAAACAAACGAGGAGGCGCTTGACGCCGGCTAATGTCCTTCTCTCTGGTAAGGGGAGCTGTTTTCTACCTCCTCCTCCTCAATCTTTACCACCATGGTGGAGGAGATTGAAAGGGAGGAGGCAGGAGCAGCAGAGGAGGTGGAGGTGGAAGCAGGCGGCGGGCTGACGTCCACTTCCACTGGCGTCAGCGTTATCTCCACCTCGCCTTGCTCCTCGTGCAGCGCGGGGAGGGGAAGAGGGGTGGAAGTGAGGTGTGCTGTCGGAGGGGGCGCCGTGCCGCTGTTGTTATTTCCGGGTCTCGGAGCTTTCTGGATGACTTCCACCATCGGGGTCCGGCCCGTCGGGGACAGCTCCCAGCCGGGGTTTCCAGGACTGTGGAAGAGAAGCACGGGCCTGACCTGGCTGTCCGGGTCGGCCGCCGCGCTCGGCTGGCACTGCACCACCACGCCGCGGGGGTCCACCAGCCGATGGGATGGATCAGACATGGCCGGCAACGGACCCAGAACCAGCCCCGGCGGTTCCTGGATCACCAGCTCCACCACTGTCTGCGTGGAGGACGGCAGGGAGGAAGTGGCCTTCTGAATGACTCCGCCGGTTAACGGGGTGATGATTGGGGGAGGGGCGACTGGGGGCGGTGGAGGAGGGGCAGCCACAGAGGGAGAAGGAACCGGGTCTTCTGGACGGGGTTTTCTCGGCCGTCCGCGTTTCCGTTTAACCGGAGAACTGCTGAGAGCGGATGCAGCTGAAACACCAGCAGCACAGACGGATGATGTTTCTCCTTCCAAGGGGCGCTTGGCAGCCGGCCCTCGAGCTTTCTGGACCACAGAGGTCGGGGCTGCCACGGCGTGCTGCTGGGCAGAGAGAGGAGGAGGAGGCGGAGCTACCTGGTCCGTCTCGAAGGACAAACAGCCCTGAGGAAGAATCATCACTGGAAGAGGCCTGCCCTGCTGCTGGGGCAGGGCTGTCATAGTAATGACCTTCACCCCACCACTGTTTGCAGGAGCGCCAGCAGCGGCGGGGCCTCCGTGTGCCGACTGCACCCCAACAGCAGAGGCGTCCGTGGCGGTCTGCGGGGGCACCGAGGAGTGGACAGAGAAGCTCTTATCTGGGATGGAGCTGCGAGGAAGGATTCTGGGTAACTGCTTTATGAAGGCCTCCACCTGCAGCACATCCAGAGATGGAGACTCATGTTACCAGAACATCTGTTAGAAAACTGGAGCACATCTGCATTTTGTTCAATGAAACACCCTTAAAAACCTGCTGCCTATGAGGACAAACAATTAATATTAGTCAAACTAGAAGCAGATTGTCCTTCATTGTTTTTACACCCTGTGAATCTACAAACAACAAACTTTAAAGTATTAATTGGGTTTTAATACAACTTCCATTTCAATTCAGTTTATTTATATAGCCCCAAATCCCAACACATGTCTTCTCCAGGCAATTTAAAGAGACTATTCAACCAGTTCATACATATTGGCAATAGCTTCCAGATTGTAGCATATTCACTTTTTGGATTGGTCTAGTCAAAGTCCAGACCTAATTATGATTCAGTGCCACATTTTTCTACATTTGATGTGTAAAATGTTTATTATATTTCCAGGCAGTGTGACTTAGTGTTGGTTTGTTACATTAAATCCAAACAAATGTTTCTGGTTTTAACTTAAAAATGGGAAAAGGGTGAAAGGGGTTCATTCTTTTTTCTTTCCATTAAGGCCATTTAAAAAAGACAACAACAAAAAAATAATTTTCCAATTCTGAATCAATTTTTATACTTATTCATAAAGATAGGTTCATATAATCAAAGATCATAAAATACTATTAATATGTTGAATGTAATTCAGGTGACGCCCAAAACATGTTTTTAATATCAGTTATCCAAAT
>JAUZNJ010028979.1:0-15702 GCA_034780135.1 Jordanella pulchra | reverse complement strand
CAAGTATAAAGTGCATGGAACAGTTGTGTCACTGCCACGATCAGGAAGAAAACGCAAGCTATCACATCCTGCCAAGAGGAGATTGGTCAGGATGGTCAAGAATCAACCAAGAATCACCAAAAAGCAGGTCTGCAAGGATTTGAAGCACAGGTGTCAGTCTCCACAGTCAAGCGTGTCTTACATCGCCATGGACTGAGACGCTGCCGTGCAAGAAAGAAGCCCTTGCTCCAGAAAAGGCACCTTGAGACTCTGCTGAAGTTTGCTGCTGATCACATGGACAAAGATAAAACCATCTGGAGGAAAGTTCTGTGGTCAGACGAAACAAAAATTGGCATACCGTTCAGGAAATTATTATTATATATACTAACAAGAGTCAGAATATATTGAATGAAAGTTGAATATTTTGAATGATTTCCTGAGAATATGGAATGAAACTTTTGAATATATGGAACGAAAGTTGGCCTGAAAGAATCATGGGTAATGTAGTTTTGAAACAGACAACTGTAGCCTTCAGGCCAATTCACAGATTTTGGCTTGTTAAAGGTTGTCATACTGTTCTTAAAAGTTTAAATGAATTAATTTGTGTTTATTTAGAATTAACAAATCATTAATTAACTTAATCAATGTGTAAATAAAAACATTGTGAAATTTATTCTCAAAATTATATTTTTTCCCCTCACTGTAGATTTATTTGATCTGATTTGGCAATTTAAGGTTGTCATTTAAGTGACCAGACTTGGAGATGTCTCTGCATTTGGCCTTTGGAAATGGACAACAGACCAGAGCAACTAAATGGAGTTTGGAGAAACAGGGTGGTTGGAGCAGAGAAGCTCAGTCAGAAAGAAAAAATCTGTACGAACAGCAATACAGTGTATTAGGCCTTCTCAGCATCCTTGGGGGGGGGGGGGGGGGGGGGGGGTGGACACCAGCAGTAAGGGATGCCATCAAGCTGAAGAAGGAGTCTTCAAATGCAGGTCATAATAGAGGCCAAAAAAAAGTTTAGTACTGTTCTTTAATATAGTACTCAGTACTGTTCTTTAATACAGTACTCAGAATAACCTTACAAGACACTTTATGTGGAACACGGAAACAGAAGGCAAACAAACAGAACATTGAAGTAAAAATACATGAAATACCAACTCCTTAAATACTAGTTGAAAGGAAGAGGCAGGATGCGAGCAATAAGATGAAAAATGGACAACAGCTGAGGGGAGTCAAGGTAGCAATCCAAAGGGGAAAAAGAACACTGAGAACAGCAGGACTATAAAGAAATAAAATCTGGTCAAAACGCCCATAAATTAGATTATTGTTAATATTATTTAAGTTTTTTCCATATTGAAAAAACTCTGGATATTTTCTTTTTAATTGGCTGCAATTATTTCATCAAGTTCAACTTTAGTCTCAGGGGTGTGTTAATATTTTTGATTAAACCTCAAACTGCTATGAAGAATGAGTTATATTTAGAAAAGATAACACCCACCAGCCTGTGAATCACTCCTAATGCTATTTATGCAACCACAAACTCAGGTTTTTATTTTTTCCATTCCGTAAAAAAACTAAGCAAGTCTCAACTGCTTCTGTAAATCATTGGCACATTAGATTTATGAAACTGATGTTTTTTCTTTTTGGTGTATGTTCAACAGATCATCGGTTTGCATTTAAATGAGAACACAAAAAAATGCTGCAGAAAATTTCTACCTCAAACACCTATATTACTACAATATAATATCTGCATTATAAACTCCTGTAAGATGAAACAAACATACACTGTCAGTTACAATTTGTTCTCCATAGTTTTAATCTTATAGATGAGGAGTAGAATATTTGGCAGTCAACAAGAGAAACAATATAAGATTTAAATGCTAGGAAAGATTGTGTACTAAAAGCATTTTAGCATTGTTCATAACTACTGTATGCTAGTTTTCCCATGTTAGCCACAAACTCAGTTTGTCAATTATTATCCACCTACATCTAAAGTCTTGCTGAAATTGGATGTTAATTTTTTCTAGAATTTGGTTTTATAGGGAAATTGCCATCTTCTAGATTTATCCTTTGCGATAAAGCGAAGCCAAGCAAAATACACAGATTATTTAATCTCTTCCAAACACAGATTATTGGGTACCACCTCTGCCATATCATTCTTTTTTTTACATGATGATCTCTTTTATGTTTTTAGCAACCAGTATTCCCCACACTTAAATTTAAAAACTGCCGGTTTCATGTCTCCACTAAACATGAATTCAATAACTTTTAAAGTAGAACAATATGACTGATGTTTATAAGTCTTTTTTCATAGGTTCCAGAGCTGTGATCATTTAGTCCATCAGTCTTTCTGCATGTTCACCTTCTGGTTTGGTGAGAGGGATGTATTTATTTTGAATATTTAGAGTAGAGGAGAAAAGATAATCCTTCACAGACAGTGGACTATTATCCTAAATGATTGAGATAAGGTTTTATTTGCATATATAAAGAGTGTATCAAGATTCGGTTTTTAGATTTTTTTTTTATCCGCTGATACATTAGTACAAAAAAATAATGTCAAAGATCCTTATTTAGGTTAGATGAAAAAACAGCATAAAAAGGGTGACTATATTACAACTTCAGGGCCAAAAGATTCCCCACTGACTATGTGAAAGGCTGAGAATAGAAGAGAAAAGAGCAACACTACAGACCTTTGTTAACATTATAAATGTCAAAGTACATGACAGCATTGTTCAAAAATAGACCAAATGCGGTGTTTGGAGTAGGTCACCAAAAACAAACAGCTGAGCAAAGGTTTGTTAAAATTTGCCCTAAAAAGAAACTCAGATTCAATGAAAAATATCCTTTTCAATACACAAACTCTAAAAGATTCTGTCAAGGCACAAAGAACCACCATTGAGCAAAATTTGAAAAATGTTAATGTAAACCAAAATCTATTGCAATATTCTATGTATAGCATCCATCAGGTACAAGCATCACCAGCTACGACTCTATTTAAGAAAAGATACCTCTGTTTCAGAGATATGAGAATTCTATTTCTGAATAAAGTAAAAACTGATCATCAGTTCCACTTACACATCCCCTAATAATGGAAGCAATTGCTATTTTGTCAACAATCACTGTAGCTCTCTCCTGAGCACAGGGAAAACTGCTGACATGTCTTCTCACTTCCATTCAACTACAATCACCCTTAAACCTGACAGCTTTCTCATTTCAAGTGACATGGACATATTACAGCTTGTCAGAGACTGGAAAGTCGCCAAGGCACAACAGCATCCCTGACACAGAGGAGGCGAGGCATGCAGATCTATTTCTGAAGAAAGAAAAAAACATTGAGAAATGAATGAACGTACAAAGATTGTGTCAGGTTTTTTTTTACAATTGTTAAGAGGCGGGTTATTAAGCTGATAAGGTGTAGGCAATACTGCAGTTAAATCTGATACAAGCATAAATACGGAAGAGCCATGTCTCTAATCAATGAGTACCTCTATGCTGCTGGTAAATAATGTAAATGGAAGAATCCAGAGAGTATGTCTTTAAAATATATCAGTCTTCCATCTGCAAAAATACTCTTCCAAGCTATGAAAACTGTTAGCTCTCTATTTACTGTAAATTCACACAACATTTAATTTTTTTTCAATTCAACCACCATGCAGTGTTCTGCGTTGGCTGCATTAATTACCTAGGTGACACTCTTCGGTTTTGGTTTGTTACTCGTGCAAGAGGATTACCCACTAATTAAAGCTTTCTCTCTGACTCGAACTTTGTCATTAACACTTCTGAGCTCCCAGTTTCTTCCTATTTAATGCAGGATTCACCATCCACTGTTGATTAGATAGTAGATACACACTTCAGAGAGCATATGAGTCAAATCTAAACATGAAAGATCTGTGGAACCAACTTAGTAACTAAACAAGGAAAGAAACCAACTAAACAAGGAAGCTTGCATCAGACTAAAGTAAGGCCATTCTCACTATCCAGCTGCCTGTAAAGTGATAGTAAGAGCTAATGAATGATTATTGAGGCACAAACATTTGTTTTCTTTTCCTCTCTCTTATTTGAATTACATTAAATCCAGTCACACCAAAATAAAATAAAGAAAACCTCTTTTAGGATTCTAGGACGCTTTTAGTTGTTAATCAATTTCAAGTACAATGTCTATGTATCTGTTTCTCATATCTAGCATTATTACATAGTCTGTTTTGTTTATATTTTCTGAAGTTAGTGGTTTAAAACAATGAATTTATATCTTATTTTTGATTCACACCATACTACATTTTTGCTCATGCATCATACCTACTTCATCAAAACCACCCAAGGTGCCTTTCCTGGTTAATAAACTTGGATATGTGAATGTGAAATTGTTCGTAAAAGTTTCCCCCTAGTGTTAAAGTAGCAATCTTTACAATACATTTCCTTTGTAACTCTCGGCACTTTGACCTTCTGTCGCCCATCTCATCTGCTGTCAGGTCAGCGCTGCCCAAACCAGTCTGTCTCTCTCTTAGCTCTTTATACCCACAATACCGTGTTGTCCAGGTCGTTCACTGTGTCTCTCAGTATTTTTAGCTCCTTCTAATGTGATTAATCAATGCATAGATCCAGAGTCTGGGTCATCCCTGTAGAGTAATATCAACAGCAGAGCCACATTAACCCTCGAAACTCAGAGCAGAGCCTAAGCACAACATAATTCATTAGTAATAAAATAAAGTTCCATGCAAAAATTAACAGAATACCATGTATGATTTACCATTTAGCATCTGAATGTGTGGATTTTTTTAAAAGCATATTAAGACTTTTTTTGTTATTCAAACCAGTGGCAGTTCTAGATCACATTTACAAAGGGGGCCAGGATGGGGCCAAGCGTTTTATTCTTGGGGAGACAGACTAATAATTACAAAGAGAAAAGGAAATGAGCAAGAGTGTATTGTTTAGAATATTAAGGGAGCCACAAGCTCAGGGTTACAGACCACTGATCTATCAGATAAAAAATGTGATTCTATTTTAATATGACCAACATTTAAAGCTGACTGTAACTTCTAATTAATCATTAAAGTAAATTATAAAGGCAAGGCAAATTTATTTATATAGTACAATTAAGTACATGGACAATTCAAAGTGCTTCACGTGAAATAGACAATAGAATAGAAGAAAAATAAAAGTACAGTAAAAGCAATTAAACATAAAAACATGCATAAAACAGATAAAACATTTGGACCACAACCTCAAACTTAAAATACCTCAGTTAATAGTTTACCTTCAACAGTCAAAGGCAGCTTTAAACAAATGGGTTTTTAACTTAGACTTAAAAGTACTCAGGCTTTCAGCTCTTTTACAAAGAAGAAATATGAGATTTAATTACAAGAAACTAATTTCAATTTAGAAAAACTGATTTAAATAAGTGAAATTAGTTTAAAATAAGTGCATTTGTCATTAATCTGTGCAGATAGATGATCTGCTGAAGGAATTAGTGTTTCTGCTGCCAAAAAGAAAAGGCTATTAGATATTATGCACTTGAAATAAGGATTAAAACAAGATCATGGAATTTTTTTTCTTATTATTTTAAACTCGAATCATCTTACTACATGTTAATGTTTTATTATGTATTTGCTTATATTAGGAGAAAATACAGTTATTTTTAAAAAAAATCTGATGTACCTATATTTCAATTGTGCAGTGTATGTTCTCAGTGCAGGGACCAAGATCAGATCTATGGGGGCACTGTTGGCCCCTGTCTATTGCTCCATGTAGTATGAATATTTGTCTATTTCATGACATCTTGGAATAAGTAAATGCAATATTTATTTTGTCATTTATTAACAGGTGAAGATTCTTTATTCAGGGTGTTTAGCAAAACTGTCAAACTCATACATTGTTTGTTTCTGGGGGAAAAATCATGATGAAAATGAGTTAAAGATAAGAAATTAAAACGTGTGAGGCAATAATAAGTCCCTATGCTGCTGGAATGCTTGAACTATATTTCTTGTACAATTAGAATGGTATTTATGAGAGTGAAAAACTGGCATGTAGTTTAAATAGAAACGGCAGGAAATAAAGCCTTTTTAAAGGTTTTTTAAGGTGTAGCAAACGAAATTAAAAAAATAAAAGTCTGGAAATCATTCTGACAGTGCTGCCACTGCTGCCAGTGAATTAAAGGCTCGTGCTCAGGTCTGAGACAAAAATGTGCTGTGGTTCTGCCAGCTCTTGTCTAAACACAGCTGACAGTATACTTAGCAGAGCTCTTCTGCAACACAACCTGTCCTTTCACCTGCAGTGAAAGGCAGCTTACATGTTAGACAACTATTTAGCCTGCAGTTTTTATGTTAAATGATATTTCTTGGTGATTTTTTTTCACTGTTTCGTTTGTACCTTTAGATTTTTGGAAGTTGTTTCCATGGAGGTATTTCATCTACCTAACACATTTTAGCAGCTTCAACAGCTAAAAAAGAAGAAAAGCATTTATATAATTTATGTAAATGCATATTATTTTCTAATATATTTTAAACTTTTGCCTTTCTGTTATGTTATTTTGGGCCATACCAAAACCACACACTAACTGAATTACTTATATATAGAACATTAATTGATACTTTTAAGCAAGACACAAAACATAATAAATATAAATGTCATAGTAAACCCTTTGCAAAATGGCTAAAGCAGAAAATGTGCTGTGCTGTCATACAGTACCATCAGTCAGTCTCCATGCTTCTTCTTTTCAGCTGTATAGATGATTTTCTCTTCTATCAACCGTAAGGTTACTGCTCAAAAATTAGATTTTTGAAGGGTTTTTGCAAAACTGCCCTTTGGGCTTCCTGCTGTGGAATCTAACAAGGTATATGATAAGATTAATCTTCTGTTTAAAAAAGTATTTTTTTCCATTATAAACAATGACAATGATTGCTTTGCCTTCTTGAGAGTGTAGAATAGCAGATTTAGCTGTTTTTTCTTTTCTAGAAATCATTAGTAAATTCCTTTTAGACAAAATTACCTGTGTTTAAATATACTTTACCGTTGCTTCCACTTCAGATTGTTGTGTTTCACATAATAAATAAATATGTAATATTTCAAAGGGTAGCAACTATTATCTGAAAAACATCTGTGAAGTATACAACAAATAAATTACAAACAGCATTTCTATTATCCTTCAAAGCAGCAGGGTACGGTAAGTCATTTTAAAATGAATCTTTCTGACAGTAGAGCGGTTTGAGTCACATCCTCTAAAGCAAAAATCAGTTATCAATAATGACATGTCATCTTCGTCTGCAAAGCTTAATTGCCTTCTGCTGTGAACACAACAAACTGTTTTTTTGAACAAGAGTTTTTTATTTTTAACAGGAATGTGTCAAAAATAATAATTGGTTATTTATTGGCAACGATGGACTAATTATTTTACTTGATTTTTTTGGCAGAAAATGAAGTTAATTGTGATGTGGCAACAGCCCCATCTCTGCTGCCTGCAACAGCTTGATTGAACACACCTGCTCTCGATCATCTCCTCCTGTCTATTTAACCAGTCTGTTTCCTGCTTTACATGCCAGTTCATCTTTGTTTTCTTTTTCCAATACCAGCCCTTGTTTCTTTACAATCTCTATATAACAATCAGAACTGTAGCAGCTGAAATGCAGTTTTCATTTTGCAGCAAGATGTCATTTTCTACTGTATAAATTTACAGACTGTATACCACAGCACTTTTTAATCCCTAGGTCAGGTGCCAGTTAGTTAGATCTCCAATCTGTGGCTATTAAATAGCATTGGATTTATTGACTCCTTTATACTCAAAAATCATATCAGTCCTTTTCTTTTCAGTTCATACTAAAGCCTTTGACTCCATGCATTGTGTTTTGGATGGATGCAGATGTTTTCCATACCTAACATTATCACTGTTTTTCTCCAGCTGCGTTATTTTTTGCCATGTCTTGTATTTTTTCTTTTCTCCTTTCGCTTTATTTTCACATATAGTAACAAATTTTATGTAACCTTATATCAGAATCCACCAACCTTTGAAGAAAAAAACAACTGCAGATCCTTTGTAAAAAAAACAAAAAATGTGATATTGAAAATAAACGCTTCTTTCAGCAAGCACCCGAGGTGAATTTTAAACTATGCAACAGAATCTGTTTTCGTCCTGTTATTTTTTTGTTTTTGTGGGGGGGGTTCAGCTGTTACTCCTGGAGTACAGAACATCAGAAAACAATGAAGAGAAAAAGATTACAGGTTAGAAAGTCGTGATACATAAAGGCTGCCATTGAAGGCTACCTGGGTGCAATGTGAGATTTAAGGTTTTGCTCCAACTAAGGAGAAACAGAAAATAAATTGTGGGTTTTAGGCATATATACTTTAAGAGGGAAGTTCATCGATCATTATTAAGTGCTATATTTGCATTTTATTCAAAATACAAGCTCCATAGCTGTTATTTTACTGATTTTGAAAAGGTTTGCTGCATTAATATCCTTCACCAAATATTAGATGATTTATCAATCCAAACAGTAATTATCTCTTGCATGTTTCATCCTCTGAGGCGCAGCTCTAATATTTATCGTCGATTACTGTCCTCTGGGTAGGAATAACCTGTCTCATCCAGTAGCTGGAATGTCCAAACAAACTAAAAGAGTGTTTCCTAATACCATTTGACCCAGGTATTAGGACTGATCGTGTGACCGTGAGGCAGCATAGCTGGTATCTCATTATGGACGGAGCAGAGGTCAGAGAGAAAAACAACACACTCATCACCTGTGAGATGACAAATGGAGCCCTTCATGAGTCACCGAAAGCTGGGAGATGAGGTAGAGACAAAAAGGGAAGCTGACAGATAAATGAGAGGCGATGGCAGAGATGGATACAGGAGAAGAGAGTTTCTCTTATTAGTGCCTCCTCTTGTACAGCTCCATTTTTCATGTTTCTGTATTGTAAAGCTTCTTGTTTTAATGCCATTTTTTGAGATTTACAAAGGAGTACCAAGCATTCCCCCTAGGTATTGTTTGCCGGTTTGATTAATGAAAGCACTCTGCATAGGCAGTAAACCACTTAAAGGATCCGTGCTCATACCAACATCGATTACCTTTAACAAGGAAACAATGCAGAATAAGGTGTAATGACTAGGCACCTGTTAACCTCACAATCATTACACAAATGTAATCTTTGTGTTCTGATATTAACTGTAGATAAAAGTTCTCAGAAAACAAATGGCATCATGCAACAAGGCAAACCAAACATAGTTTACCTAACATTCCAGAGACAAAACAGGGGAGGCAATGGTAAAGTTTTTAATCCAAATAAGCTGTAGGAGTTTAATTAAAGTTAATCGTGCATATTTAATGAACATCTAATCCTTCTTCTGTTTGTCACAGATAAAAGGAAAAACTGTGGCTTGCTTTTTTGTTCTAAACCAGTTCCTCATTTCACCACCTCATTAGAGCTATCCTCTCCACTAATGGGCCTTGTGATGAGCTATCGATCTCAAACAAGGTGTCTCAGGAAACAGAAAAGGACCTCACAAAAAGCATACCAATATATATTTTAGTCAGTAAGTTTGTAACTTTACTTTTTGATTAACTCAGTGGTTGTCTTTTTCATTTTACAGATGAAAACGTGCAGCACAATATTTAAATATCTACACCTTTCAAATGCACTTGACAGCAGGATGCTTGTTTATTAAATTATAATTTTAAATAGGTGGAAACTTCTTTCTCTAGGTTATGATGATTTTTTGAATGAAACTTTTATTGCTACCAACATATTTCTCAGTAACACATTTGAAGGCGAAACATTGATGGAGGTGGAGATGCCTTGTAATATGCTTTTACGGTGGGATTTTTAGAAATTTCCTTTCAAACAACCAGTCTTTGAAATGTATTATTGTTAAAACATACAAACTAGAGACACACCAGGTTAGAGGTATACCTCTTTTTGGCTACATGTAATAAGAATTTAAAATTAGATAAGGGTAAGCTTTGATATTAGTAATAAAACTGTGGCCCATTTTTGTGAAGGTTTATCAGCAACTGATTAGGAGGCAACTAGCAGTTAAAGCGAGGTTATACCAGATTTTGTTTGCTAGGAGCCAAGCAGTCCTTAGAGCCTACTTGAAACAACCACTACTGATTCCTGCTAACATTTATTCCTTGGCTAATATGAACGATTATTTACAGCTGCAAGAGAGCAACTGCAGTTTTAGCTTTTGGTTGGCCCAACAGAAATATTTCTGAACCAGGGTTTAAGCACTAGCAGTGCTGGCAGCTGATTTTCCTCCATACGGTAATAAAGTGGTTTTTATATAGCTTAAGGTCCCTCTCTTGGATTTATGACACAACCATGAGGTAAATCCTAAAGCGATAAAAGGAGGTAAAGGTAGGGAGGATATACTGCCCTCCCATTGTCAAGTATAGTGGTTGCTCGTCATAGAGGTTAGACAGTTGCAGAGACATTGCTGATTGATCCCTTAAACAAGTTCTCCTGCTTCTCAGGCATCAAAAAATGTAGTTGAATTCCAGGTTATCCACTCCTCCAACCCCTGATATGTTGAAATACATATCAGTCTTGTTGCTCTGATTAAAATCAAAATATATAAATGAATACACTCACAGAAGAGGTTTGAATAACCTAACACCATATAGCTGGTGTTACTTTCTTTAAAACTTCCTTTAAATGAAATAATTTTTTAGATAAGACAGTTCTTGTAGCCATTTACCTGACTCTCAAATTGACACAAGGAAAGTTCTTCCCTCTTTGCACTTTCAGAGATGAGCTATTTATGGTTTTTGTACATGTACAGCTCCTCCAAGTTCCCCCATAGCATTTCAACAAGATCAAGGCCTTGGCTTTGAATCAGCCAACAACTTTTCTTTTTAGAATTCTCAGCCTGCCCCTTGAATTTACAGATATGTTTGCTTCATTTCCGTGTCACAGATTCCAGTTTGGCCTTGGCTTTAATTTTTTACAGATGGTCTAATGTTTTTCCTACACTCTGATAGAAGCAATCATTTTTGATAGAATCTATGATGGTGAGGAAGCCAAGTCCCGCTGGGTTATGCTGCAGCAAAGTATCCACAATCCCAAGCATTTCTAGATTTATGCCACAAGTATATTTTCGATGAATGCTAAGTTTAGTATATGCTAACACATTTCTGCTGTCGAAATAATTTAGTTTTAGATAAATCTACACAAGGATGACCATTCCAGACATTCTGGTCTTTCTGTTCTCTTTAGCCTGCCCTTCATGCTCTTCTTCGGCAAACATTTCCTTCTTGCACATCTCAAATGTAAACCAAATTTGTGTGGACTGTTTCTCATTGTCAAGGCACACACTTTAGCATCAGCAGCAGCAAGCAAGAACCGACTGTAGGTCCACATAATGATATTTATAGAAAATTCATTTTATTTCAATTCGGTTCAGTTTATTTGCATGTATGTAGCGTAAATTCATTAGACGTGTCATCTCAAGGCAATTTACAGAGATAATACAGTCAGACTAGTTCAAATTTTCTATCAGAAGAAACCAGTTGATTGCATCTAGTCACTGATTTGCAGAACATGCTCCTCAGGGGTGAGCTTGCGGTGACAGTAGATATTCACTTGAATTGGGGTGATGACTCTTCAGCATCTTCACACAGAGCATGCATGCAGTGACAGTGGAGAGAAAAAAAACTCCCTTTTAACATGAAGAAACCCCCAGGCTTGACCATGTTTACAGTTGGTTTTGATGTATTCTGAGTATTATTGGTGTTGTGAAATAGAGCATCTTAACTTTCTTAACATTTAATAATATTACAAAGGAGGTTTGAGGTGTATTATCATTTTGTTTTTAATAAATGTGCAATAATGCATAAGTAACCAAAAAAGCTTGGATATAATGATCATCACAGTGCATTTAAAATTTGCAGATATGCTCTCCATTTAGCCAAATCAGTCTGAGCTTTTCTAGCTAACACATCTTTGGAACTAAATTAAATGTCCCATATTATGCTAAATTCACTTTTTAAGCATTTTACAGTCATATCTGTCCTAAAGCCTGTGTATGAGGATTAAAAATGCAAAAAAAAAAACGTTCACCTCTCATTTTTTATTTTTTTTTCAAATGTAGTATAATATGGAACCTTTTAAGCTCATTCAAGTCATGTTGTATGTAACATGAGTTCACTGCAAAAAGTTATGGCTGCAAAAGTAGCTTATGAAAGTTTTCCAAAATGCCTTTTCTTGGTAAACGTGACTGCTAATTTAACCTCGGAGAACCTTGACCAGTAAGTAAAAGAGTCAGATGTCAGCTAAAATAGGTCTGACTTTAACAATTCCCTTTCTTTTTCTTATATTGGCTATTAAACCTGAAGATGAGGCTTTTCATTTCCAGAAAAGGATCAGATAAATTAAGGAACAGAGTGAGTGATGGCGGTAATTAGGACAGTGCTGTCCTTTTTCAACCTCCGCTCTTCAACCTTCTCTAGACCTTTAAAGACTTTCCTCTCCGTTCCAGGCTAACTCTGGATGAATAATTAATAGCATATTTCTAAAGGTTGTGATTATTTTTCAGACCTCAGGATACTCTGTGCTGTCCTGAGAGAAAAGCCTAATGTTATTCACTGATGAAACAATATTTACAGTGCATATACCTTTCATCTACGAAGAGATGGGAATATGATAAGCAAATTTATATCATATGCACTGTTTAATTATCCTGAATCTCATTGATCTACTTCACATCAAGCTTGGCCAGACACCAGAAAAAGGGTTTATTGACACAGACATCCGAGCTTTGATTTGATTCTGATGCATCAAGCTTGTCTGTATAATATTTCCTACAGATCTCTAGTTATTCGTTGTGTGCTAGACTGGCTGCTTGGAGAAATTTGCAGGCAAGGAGAATTTGATCCTTCCAGAACAAATTGAGATGTAATGTACTTGCAGTGCTCAGCAGTTGGGCCAATCCAACAGCTTGGAGAAGCCTTGTTGTGCTGACTAGACTCTGTGCACACCTAACCACGCACACCTACACAATGGACCTTTATTTTGATGATCAGTACAAGATCCAAAACATGTGTGTTTGGTGAGTGTGCTTTGTGTAGTTTTAAATTGAAGATGTAAAATAAAACATAACTGACTGGGGGAAAAGGCATGTCTGTGTTTTAAAAATCAGTTAATATACTTTATATTTTTCTTTTTTTAGTTTTTCAGTTGAATATAGCCGTAGAGGTGATGAAAGTTTTATCAATTGCAATGATAAATCAGGTGTAAAGTAGATAAACCTTTGTGTGATGATGTTTGTAATGTTTAGATGGACATTGGTTCTTAAAAGACTGATTCATACAGGGAGAAGGAAGTAAGGAGAAATGTTTTGTGAGAGCAAAACAGGTGAGGTCAACCAACCAGTATCTTGTAGCAGGATTTAAAGGGCATTCTATTTTATTAAATCTGTTTGTTATTCACAACTGTAAAAGACCAGCCGTGACCAAAAGCATTTATTATAAATGCTGAAGTTATACACTCGGTCAAATTAGATGTAAAGTCTATTTGGGTTTTGATACTCTGATGTTCAGAAGTGTACATCAGCATGTTCTTCACAACTATTTATGGAGTTAAGAAATTAGGGGCCCCAGGCAAAGGCAGACATGGGGCCCTCTGAAATGAGAAGACAGTATGGGGGTGTGAACTGGCAAGAATTTGGTGATATTATCTGATCCTAATACATGTGTCATGATAAAATGTATTCATTTTCTAATAGTATTGCTCTGGAAAACCTAACAAGATTTCAATGTTCCTCTGCTGCAGGCAGTGTAGAGTAGCTGAATAATACATTCTTGGGTGGTAAGCTAGCCAATAGCTGCTCAGGTTTTAAGTGCAATTGAAAAGTAAAACATTGAAATGAATATTTGGCTATATACATTTTTTAGGTGAAGATAAATTTGGCCATATTTTTAATGTCAATATTATCTAAAGACACGCTGCAATATTTAACAGAATACATTTTTCATTCATTTCATTCTAGAATTGCGGTGCTTAAAGGTGGATACATGTTAGAGTAGCCCTGTTAGCTTGACTCTGATATCTTGACTCTGACAACTTTAGTTTCTCAGTTTTTGGTTCAGAGTTTCATTTTTCTGATGTTTTTCACCTCTGTTGTTGGGTATTGTGAAAATGGAGGGAGTTTACTAATAGTTCTGTCCTTTTTGGTAAGTTGTTAGGATACATAACCACAGCAACCATAGCAATTTTATTTTTTACACCTGGGAACAGCTCATTATCATCTCTAAAGCTGAAATAATACATCCTCTTCTTCCGCAAGTACCAGCTGAGTCGAAAAGGAGGTACCAGGGGTACAGAGCAGGAGCAAGGAGAATAGAGAGGAAAAAGCCATCTCTTCCTTCAATCATCATGGGCAATGTTAGATCTTAAGGAAAAAACTTGGAAGAACTCTAAGCCCTAGCAAGGACCCAGCCAGAATATCGGCAATATAGCATTATGTGTTTTACTGAAACATGGCTGCACCATCTCTCTGCTAGGCTTTCTGACCAAACGAGCAGACAGAGATTTAAGAAGACTGCAGAACTCAAAGGAGGTGGGTTGGCAGTGCTTGTGAACAATGGTGTCATGTTACTGTGCAGTTCAGATGTTGAACTGTTGGGAGTTGATTTTTTGCCACATTATCTGCCTAGAGGGTTCACCAGTTTTCTGTTAATAACCGTTTACATTCAACCTTCCCCCATTTCCGACACCGCATGCAATATAATCAGTTCCTTTGTTGCTAAGACAACACCCAAATGCATTTGTGGAAATAACTGGTGATTTCAATCATGTCTCACTCTCTGCCACACTGCTAAGGTTCCAACAGTTTGTCAGCTACTGTACCAGAGAAAACAAGACTTCTGACTCATTTTATGCAAATGTGAAGGATTCCTCCATCACTTAAGTCAGACCACCTCTAGGGAAATTTGATCACAATCTTGTTTTTCTCTGCTCAGAGTATAAGCCACTTTAAAAGAACAACCTGCATTCAAAAGAACTGTAATGGTCAACACGAGCTGTTTTCGCTCTATGATGAGCTCTAAAACTTGACTGAAACTCTTCAAAAAGTTAATTTTGGTGTAAGCGGTCACATGCTTGTTTAGCAAGTATTTTCTCAAGAATTTTAAATGGGAAAGGGAGATATAAAATAGGTCTATAATTGACCACGTCATCTGGGTCAATAAGACGATTTCTTAAGCAAAGGTTTAATTACAGCTACCTTAAAAGACTGAGGTACATATCCCTTAAACAGGGATAGATTATTTATATCTAAAATGGAGGTAAAAATCATAGAGAATACTTCCTTATATAACTTGGTTGGAACTGGATCTAACATACAAGTTGAAACTTAGATGAAGACAGTAATTTTGCTAACTTTGAAAGTTTAGCTGGATCCAGACATTCTAGACCCAGTTTAGGTGCTATAGTTACCTCAGAGGCTGCCTACCCTACTGCAGATAAATCAGTCATATTTAGCAGGATGCCAATGATCTTTTTCTAATATAATCAATCTTATTTATAAAGAATCCCATAAAATCTGTCACGATTCTGTCTTCTGCCATGCTCTAATCATCTCCACCTTCTAGCTCTCATCTTTCTAATCAGCTCCACCTGCTCATCAGCCTATATAACCCTCCTTTGCACCTCAGCCTGTTGCCAGATTATTTCAAGCCCTATGGTGAGAAACTTCCAGCATTATTTCTGCCTGCCTGCCTGTTACGACCTGTTACC
>JAUZNJ010028978.1:0-15704 GCA_034780135.1 Jordanella pulchra | reverse complement strand
TTACACCTTTTGAATGCAATTACTGAAATAAATCTACTTTTTCATGGTATTCTAATTTTATGACCAGCACCTGTAATTATGGACACTTCCAACAGTCTCTTTTTAAATTAATTTCACTGGTGAATTTTCATTTATTTATTGGACTTTCTAAAGTCGATTGAAGTTTAAAGCAGATCAGAATCTGCTTTAACTCTGAGTTTGGTGCACTGAACCAGAAATTAGCTTTTCGTTTCACTTTGCTCTCAATGAAGACATTTTAAATCTCATAGAAAGAGAGAGCATTTCTCTTGTTTAATAAAAATAGTCTACCCTTATGATTATTTACATAGCCTGTCCTAATATGGAGCTCTGATGAACTACTTTAACTACAGGAAATAAAATGTTTTATTTTTTCTCACAATCACAAACAAAGTAATGTGGAATGTTCAATTGCTAAAATTGTTTTTATGGGACTTAGCTGATGTTTCAGCATTAAACATTTTTAGTGTGGCGAAAACAGAACAAATATGCACAAAGGCACCTCATGCCCTCATGCATGGGGGCAATCTGTGGAGCTGTGGGCTTGTTTTTCTTCCAAATAACTTTTCAAAAGCTTTCAGGAGCCCTATGAAATATGTGGGAACTTGCAAAAATTCTACAACCCATGGCTCTTATTTGCACAATTTATTGTCTAGCATATTAATACTGATATTTATTACTATGTATGTTTGCTGAACACGACTAAAAAGGGATGATCAAAGGATCTTTGAGCAGGATAAAGATCCAAAATGTGGCCAGAAAACTTAGAAATGTTCAGAATATACAGAATGAGTCTCATTTCATGGCTATTTTAGACCACATGAGTAAATCCTAAACAAATCCTGTTTGGTGAGCTAAAGAAGAGAGCATATCAGGAAGATTCAGGACTCTGACTGATATTCTCAAGAGAATCAACACAGTATTGGTCAAAGATCACATGTAATCCTTGTAAAATGTTATGGTAAAGGACAAAGTGCTGTTCTAGCACAAACAGGGGGTGAGTAAAGGTTGAACAGAAGGCTTACCAGGAAATGAGGTATCTCTTTGGTTTAAAAAAAAATGAATGAATAAATGTACTGTAAAAAAAAAAAGGTTGTTTTTTTGTTTTTTTTTAGTTTAGTGAGATTATGCCGTGACAAAAATATTCAATTATTTTTTAGTGTAAACCCAAATATTTATTGTAGAAATTATTTTGTTCCCATCTGTGGTTGTCTGACTAATGCATACTCAATATAAAGCTATGGATGGAACCATAAAAAAGACAATTAAAAGTAGTAAGAGTTGCCAGAACAACTTTAATCAGTTTTAATTGCTCTAATGCTCTTGAGGTCTAACAGAGGGATAAAACATGTCTTTAATGGAGATAATCTCCTACAATGGTTGGTTTTAAATTTGAGTGTTGTTTAAAGTGCACCTTTTTATTCCTGGGAGAAAAAAAAAGCCAGATTATTCTTTTTAAAAACAGCATTATGTTCGCAATAAAGTAATGGTTTTCCTTTAATCTCATTTTATTATAATGTAATTATATAAACAAATGTATTTTCCTTTTACAGATCGAGTGCTTCATCAAGTACATCTCCTGAAAAGTGAGACGTGTCAAGAGATCTGCAGGGACAAAGATCCAGCTTGATAACTGAAGTCTCAATTAGAAAGAAACTAACAAATTAGAAATGTTTTTCTATTTATTCTCTGCATTCTTACTGTTCTTGAAACAAAGGCAAATAACTTGAATCTTGTAATTATGATTTTGTGAATTTCTTTTAACTAATATATAAGCTGGTGTTTTTGTATTGATGCATTTATAAATGATTGAATCCAAACCATGCTTGTCTATAAGAGGGATCCTCCGAGAAGCCCATGCTTTTGAAGAGCTTGTAGGAGACATTGTTCTCCTCTTCTATAAAACAGAACACTGGGTACCCCTGACTGATGAGTTTCTTAGCCATGCTGCTAATCAGGACTTTAGCGTAGCCTTTCCCTCTGTGCTCAGATAAAGTATACAGCATTCCAAGAGCGCAGGATGCATAGGTCAACATCCAGGATACAGGCTTTCCTTCAGCATCCAGCACGCAGCAGGACGGGAAGTTTGTAACCATGTTCCGGATCATCCTAACGGCCTCTTGGTTCTTTGCAAACTTCCATGTCTGATTCACCAAGTCAATGTGGGATTCATCCAGGGAGCTGAGGCAGATCCCTGAGCTGATGCACAAAAGAGGAAGTAAACATTTTAAAGCAGGTTTCTGTTATAGTAATAAGATATTATTTTAACAATTTTATTTGTTGTTAGTTGTACCAGTCTATAGGGGGTAGCTTGGATGCATCGTCTAATATCATCATGTGACAAATGGACAGTTTATGGCTGGGAACATTCCTTTCTGATGCAGCTGTTTTAACAATCTCCATTTGGGGAAGACTGATCCCTTAAACACAAGCAAACAAAGAGCGTATGAATAAAGCCTGGTGTGAATTTGTTTCTTCGTAATAAGCTTAATCACATCTTAACTGCAGTGTAATGCAAAAGGGTTTGCACGGTTTGTCACTTCAAACACAAATGTCAATGTTTTTAGCTGGTATTTTATATAGACCAAAAATTGGATAATTGTGAAGCAGAGGGAAAAGCATGCAGGACAATTTTTTTATGTCCAATTGCCAACTTTGGTCAGTTAATTGGTTAACAGAGCCCACCTGGGTGTAAAGGGCATGCTACTGCCATTATAAAAAAAAACAAGTAATGGGCAGATACTTTAGGTCTAGATGTACAAAGCCGGTGGAGACATAAAAAAAAAATTGAGATCTGTATTCGATGCTAAGGGAGGTTCAGCTCTAGCGGGTTAGTACAAATGTGTAACTTGGACAATAGGTTTTCCCTTATGACAATCATAAAAATAAAAAAAAAACACTGCAGTTTGTGGTTGTAATGTGATATGGTGTAAATATTTTCGTAAGGCGCTCTATTATAAGTAAGGAGTATATTGTTACTCTGACTTTACTGCATGGCAATGAAACAGAAAAAAAGTGCAAATTTGTTTTTTTGGGAAAAACAAGGAAGAACCCAAGTAAAATCAAACAAGCTGATTAGGTCATATCAATGTTCTTACCAAGGCAAAAATATCTGCTCCAGTCAATTACAGAGGCTTTCCTTAATGTTTCCAGGAGAATAACTTCATCCTTTGCAAAAACCATTGTGTCTTTGAACAGATCACGTTTCTGTAACAATAACAGATATGCAGAATCGTATGTCCTAAAATACAGAACTAATGCCTGCATGGATTGTTCGAAGTAGTATTACCTGTTCATACTTGGGTTTACAGATAATTACACTGAACCCTGGCCATCTGTCTACTAAAACAATGTATGGATCCGACTTAAGTCTGTTTCTGAGGACCAAGAAACCGTAAATCTGTTGAAATAAAATAAAGGACAAAGTTTTAATTAAAAATATGGTGAAATCATGTATACGGAAGCTTATGATTGAAAGAAACAAACACGCTTGGGTTAAAATGTAGTCAGTAAATAAACCCACGTGTAGATAATAATTCTAGTAAACAGACCTGTAATGATCGAGGCAGACAGCGGCGCAGTTCAATCTCTGCAACTTTCAGTTGATTTTCATTCAGCTCCATGACCAAAGTTTGATGTGAAGGAGAAGCGCCAGTGTTCCAGGAAAAAAGGGCGTGACTTTCTTTTTTCCTCAGTTCGCACTTTCGAGAGAAATTATTTACAGCTATAACAATAGAAACATGTGGGTTATGCATCTCAATCCAAAAGTATACAAGCTATATTATAATGAGGAAAGAGTTTTAATACGGCACAGTAAGAAATTAACTGGTAAGCAGTTTTCCTAAAGACTCGCAGCTAAAAGATAAAAAAGAATAATGTCAAAAATAAATTGTCAAACCATCATGAAAACAAGGTTTGAAAAACAAAAAGGTACGAATATTTGCCATTTTTAAAGATGAAACATTTTCAAATACACAACTTCATAGATTTCAAGACATCTCACCTCCTCAATTTTGTTTTTATTTTTTGTTTTATAGTTTGTCCTTGTTGGATTATTAGCATTCTCTCTGCTGTAATAACTGATTTTTTTTAATGATCAATAATCTTTATTTTCAATATAAACAATTTAACAGATAACTGGTTCAAAAGTCAAATAAAAGGATTTTAGAAAACATAACATTCTTGGAATTAAAGGTAAATAAGCACCCTTAAAAGAAAAATAAATCGATCACATATTGATGCAAAATATTTTCAGTTATTTTTTACAATACATATTTTCTTATATTTATAGTGCATATCATTTGTTAACATAAACAGAAATTCTCAAATAATGAAAAATCCTTAATTCTGAAAATTACAAAAACGTGCTGGAGAAGAACTAAGTTCTTATTGAATACTTACTGAAGCTTGCACAGAAATCAACAAGGATCAAGGATATGCCTAAATGCCGACTGCTGTGATTACTTGCATTTATTTACTGAATTTGGAATAAAGAAAAAAAAACATTTACTGGAATACAAAAAAACAGCTGTAATTAGACATTCCACTAACTCTTATGTAACAAGTTTGAATTTAACATATATTTAATTAGCTGCAAATGTAAATCAATCTTTGAATGTATGAATGTGTTAAACAGCGAAAAAATAAAAATTATTTATGTTTTTTTAAGCAATGAGAAATATAAAAATTACTCTTCAAGTTTAATCACATTTTGACACATATGAGTCAAAAACTACTGTTTGTTTGTCATTTCCCAGATCAAAAGTTCAACTCAAGCCACAGTGCCCTGTATGCAGCATCCTCAGTGAAACCCATGTTTTGGAAGAGCTTGTAGGACACCAAGTTGTCTTCCTCAATGAAGCAGTAAACTGGGAATCCCTCTGCATGGAGTTTCTTGGCCATGGTGCTAATCAAAACTTTGGCATAACCCTTTCCTCTGTGTTCTGGAAGTGTGTATAATATACCCAAAGCACAGTAATCATACACCAAGATCCAAGCCAATGGCTCACCTTGAGTGTCCATAATACAACAGGTTGGGAAATTGCTAATCAGGTTTTTAATGTTCCTGTAACCCTTCTCATCCCCACCAAACTTCCAGGTTTTATTCACTATGTCAACATGGGAGAGGTTGAGAGATGAAATCCTTGATTTGAGTTCACTGTTTAGAAAAAGAAGAGAAATTATAAAAATCATGTTATGTCTTATATTGACCAATGAATTAAACATTTCCTGGGACATACCTGTCAACATCTGGTGTGAGAAGATGGCTGATGTCTGGGAGATACACAAGGTGCACTGATGTAAAGCCTCTGTTGTTCACTTTCTTTTCAGAGGAAATTTCTTTGACAGTATGCAAATGGCAAATATCAAATCCTGAAGATAAAAAAAAGATTATTTAAATGGATTTTTCCAGGTGATTTTTTTACTTTGGTTCAAAACAGCAATGGAGGATAAAGAAAATGAATAGCATTTCCATTATCCATGCCTTTATTTTCTTTTTTTTGGTTGCCTAATTATTCTGCTCTCATTATTCTATATCAACAGTTTTTAAAGCAGCTTATTTCAGTTTGATCTGAAACAGAAACAAGAGTTATGAATTGGAAAACCTGCAGAGATCAAGTGGAAGAACTGATCGATAGGACAGCATTTAGTTATGCACTCAACAAATCTGGCATGTTTTAATTTGTTGAAGCTCACCTTGATAGGTTTCTCCATTCGTTGGTTTTTGATCATACTATTATAACAGTAGGGAGTTTACACTTATTGCACAGTCTACTTCTCCTGTTGTTTAATATTTTTGACTATCTATGCACGTGCATATGGTTTTATGAATAAAGGTTCTGGAGTATGAGTAAATTCATGTAGGGGCACACAGAAAACATAGGAAAGAAAGTGCTCTGGTCAAATCATAAATGTAACTTTTAATCAAAATGCCATTTGTGGTAAACCAAAATGGCACATCAACCTCATCACACCATCGCTAAGGTGGAGCTAGTGTCCACTATGAGGTGCCACCAGGGAAATAAATCAGAAATGATTTCCATATACACATATGAAATTAAAGTCTTCCACATACTATACTGAAAACCTTGCACAAAGAACAGTGAAAAGCTCTTACATAAACTAGTGGAAACATTTAACTCCTACATAACCCACTTAAAAGCTCTTACACAAAGTAGTGAGAACTGTTTATATAAACTACTGAAAAGCTTTTATACAAACTACATAAAAGCTCTCATACCCACTACTCAAATATTGGTGGATTTAACCTGAAACGGAAGGTGTTTTATTAAACCAGAAGTTGTAGTTTCTAAACAGTAGTCCTTCCGGTTAGCCTTGACGGTTTTATGCGATATCCAGGGCTCCCATATTAAATTAATCAATGTCTGCTCAGCGTTAACAGTAAGTGAAATGTGTCGATGATGTCTCTATTATTAGGAACATATCTAGACATAGCAACAATGAATGATGTCAACGATCGTGTATGATCCTCAAGCTGTCTATACAATCTTTCCTGGGAGAAATTGATGGAGTTCCCCCCCCCCCCCTTAAAAGACTCAATGCAACACAGGACACTTCTAAAAAAAAACTCCTGACATCTTCTTCATTGCTGGAAGCATTGAAAATGAATAATTTAATCTGTAAAGCAATAAGTATCAGATGAAAGCGCATTGTGTCCAAGTTCTTACAATGAAAAATTCTTTGCTGACCACAGTCAAGGCTGGTAGTGTTTTGCTAAACTAGCTGCTGAGGCAGTCTGCTATGTAGGCAAGATTACGTATTTTACGTATTTGTATACGTAGCCCTGTCGATGGTTGGCTGATGGTTACGACTTGTAATATTCGACATGATCTGAACCTCCGTTAAAACCAGAATACTGCTGAGTAATGGCACTGCTTGTGTGAGGTGTTCAGCGGTTAGTTGAGTAATAATCTGTCATTTTATGAAGGAAAATATTGGCTCGACAAAACGCACGGAACTAGCTAGCTAGAAACTACAGCTTCCGGTTTAATAAAACGCCTCCCGTTTCAAGTGAAATCTACAAATATTTGAATAGTGTATATAAGAGCTTTTCAGTAGTTTATATAAACTGTTCTCACCAGTTTATGTAAGAGCTTTTCACTGTTCTTTGTGCAAGGTTTTCAGTATAGTAAGTGGAAGACTTTAATTTCATATGTGTATATGGAAATAACTTCTGATTTATTTCCCTGGTGGCACCTCATAGTCCAGCCTAAATTCAACTGAAAACCAATTGTGGAAACAGTTGAAAATTGAAGCCCTCAGCTCAATTGGGATTTTGTTTTTATCTTTATTATTTTGAAATCTCTAAAAATAATAACAAAAGTTGTTTAGTTTCTGCGAAACGTACCCCCAAATAGGAAGTATGCGCTCCAGTCAACTTCCTCTCTCAGAACTTTCCTTAAAACTTCCTCATCTCTGCTGTAGAAGGACACCTTTCTCACAAAGTCCTGGGCACGCTTGTTCTATATAAAAAGGGCCAAAACTTAAAAATGAATTCAAGAAATATTTATAAATAATATACCTCAAATATGTACATTTATCTGTAATTAATTTAATGTTTTAGTACATTATAGAATAAATAACTAAGTGGTAAAATAAACACTTAAATAGGAATTTAGTACATATATGTTAAAAGTGTAGAATTATACAAGTGTTATTTTATAATCTTATTTTGCAGCCCAATAACTTATTTCATCGTTTCAGCCTCTTTTCTTCAAAATCAGCCAGAAGAGCTCAAAATATCACACAAAAAAGATTGTCTTGCAGCTTAGCTAATAACCTGTAAGAGTAGTACTAATGGGAAGTAGGAGTGAAATAACTAAGTTATAGGTAAAATGCCTTTATAAACATTTAGAATTTAAAACAGAATACATTTCACTTTTATTGATGATATATGCATGTACTCATTTGTGTATATATAATATATGTGTAATACATCAAAATATGGCTGTACATATTTCAAAACTAATAATCTAAAACAAATCAGTTTGGATTGAAATGATTATCATAAAAATAAAACAACCGTAATAATTACACACACATATGGAAGGACTACTGTATATATATCGCTCTCTCTCTCTCTCTCTCTATATATATATATATATGTGTGTGTGTATGTGTGTGATTCTGCTGATCCGATAGTCCTGTAAAGTTAAAGTGGATTTACTCATAACGTATTTCCCTCATTTCTCACCTTTCCTCTGAAGTAACTCACCTTGGGATCCGGACGCAAGAGGATCACTTTAAACTCCGGCCAGGAATCAACAACAACTTCTAAAGTGCTCGGTTTGTTTCTGTTAATGCCGTAGAGGAAACCGTAGACCTAAAAATCAAAAACAAAAAACCCAAAAGCAAAACCAAAAAACAAACAATCAAAGCTTTTTTACCAGTTGTTGGTCTTTGTAGTTGTTAAATCTTCTAGGTATAGCGGTATGCAAAGCAATGTACCTTAAAGCTCCGCGGGAAGTAGTTCAGCAGAACTCCTTCAGCGATCTGAAGCTCGTCTTTGTTTAGCACCTTCATTTCTTCCTAATTGGTAGATCTCTTAAATGCCTTGTATTTTTTTTCTAGTTCAAATCCCAAGATGAACTTGAAATGCGCTTGCCTGTTCATGAATCATTGACAAGAGGTTCATGTTTAATGGGGTGGACCTTAAACAACTTCCTGTCGACGTTTTTTTAAAAATAAAAGCTTTGCATTTACTTCAAAATAAATTACTTGTGTATTAAAAATTAAATCCTTATGTATTGACCAGTTACTCAGAGTATATTCAAGTATTTTTAGTCTGTAATTATGTCACTTTGGGTTTGATCCAGACGGTGGGACACATGTTCCCCTGGAAGGGGTCTCTTTCTAATTTTCTCCCAGGATTCCCTGGCGTTTACCTTCATTCATTAGCGGATTAGCTGACCAGCTTCCATTATATTCTTCTTTTTGATAGTCTATCAAATAAAATAAAAAAAAATATACATGGTCAAAATAGTAAATGTGCTTATATAGCACCTTTTCAAGTTAGGGGACTAAAAAGCACTTGCCCAAGAACACAACAATTGAGTTGGATGGTGCCGGGGTTAGAACCAACAACCCTCCAGTTGCATTAGATACTCATTTGCACCAAAGTATGAAAGTCCATCCATCTATCCATGTTCTCCCGCTTCATCCGTCAGTGTCGCGGTTGGGCCAGTGCCTATCTCCGGCAGACTATGGGCGTAAGACGGGGTACACCCAGGACAGGACGCCAGTCTGGCGCAGGGCAAGTATACTTTAATTATATCTGGATGTAAGGAGGAAAAGTGCTGAACTGGTCTCCAGAATAAGGCAAGCTGTCCTGAGTATTTCAGAGACTGCTGATCTAGGGAGATTTCCCCTGCAATCCTCCCTTTGAGGATGCTAAGAAAGATAAAATTATATATTGAGCAACAGCTTTTGTGTGAATAAAACAATGTTGATGTTAGCAACACATTGAAGCAGCTGGACTACAGAGGCAGAAAAGCACACTGGCCTGGAAAAGGCAAAGCTATTAATTTACCGGTTGGTCTACATTCCTACCCTCACATGAAATCTGGATCATGACCAAAACAATAAGATCCCAGATACAAGCGGTTGAAACAGGCTCTTTCTGCAGTGTGGCTGGGATCTTCCTTAGAGATAGGGTGAGGAGCTCGGTCATTCAAGAGAGGCTCGGAGTAGAATCGTTTAGGCTGGTGGTGGAATGCTATTTAGAGTATGTCGTGGTAAACTTTGGGTCTCTTAAGACTTAAAGCTGCAACCACATTTACAACATAGATGTATAGCTGACAAATCTGCAAAAAATATCTATCTCTGCCACCAAAAGCTAAAAGAAAGGAGGGATAATGTATATCTTAACTGGTCAGTCAGTGTGTATTTATTGGATTAGAAAAATATTACACATCCATCCCTGATTACGGTAAACTCTTAACATTTCCATTTTATTTTTTGCAATTGATGTATAACATATGAAGAAATTCGGATAAATACTCAGTCAGCAATTTGGGAAGCAGAAGATATATTTGAAAATAAGTTGTCAGCAAAAGGAACTTTAAATCAGAACAACTTGAAGGATTTTTACCTGTAATGCATACTATTGAAATCCATTTATTGTACATCACAAGCTGTATGGTGCAAACTAAGAAAATATTATGTAAAAATCACATGGAGACAAGAATAGAAGATCAAATAAAATTTAATATGAAACTGCACGTGTTTTACTAGTTAATTAACAGCATTTGTTACTGTATTGCCTTTTCCCGTGTTGGAGCTATATTGTGATTTCAAAAGGTAAAGAATTCATACAGAAATGGCTATTTGTTCATCTAAAAGAAAAACGCATGTAAAAGATACATGAACTTATTCTGCCAACACTGATGAGAAGATCTCTTTCTAGCATTTCTCATCTGTCAGCCTAAGGTCATTCAGCCAGGGGCGGCTCCACACGCTGAAGGTGCACTGGTAAGACTGAAAAAGAAAGCCCAGAGTGATGTTAATATGGCTGCAGTGTTGTTCATTCCATCATGACGAACACATTTAGGGTTATGTGTAATACAATCATTTTAGCTCAACCCATTGACTTTTCCAAAGAGCAATCGTACTGTAGTTGCTCAGGAAGTTATTTACCTGAGCATTACTTGGCAGACTTTGGTTGTCACACTGCTCAGCCATTGTCTTTCTGCAGGTGGTCTTCACCAATTTCACCGTTAGAATGTACTTCATCCCTGCAACCACCTTAAAAGGAGAAGGGAATAGCACCAAGTTAAAACGTATGACAACAGCTACTCTTTGGACGTTTCACTTTTGCCTTAGTGTTTTGTGGTCGTATTGACATGCAGTTAAGATGTTAGATCTTTATGTAATATACAAATATAATACATTTGATTAAAGTATAACCAACCTGAACCTGAGCCTTGACAACTTCAGCCACTTGATGGAGGAACATGTCGTTGGTTCCTCTATTGTGTTGGACAACAGCGAAATTTAGCGCATTTTGGACACCTTCGTCGTTAATGTCAATGTCTCTCACCCCACCAGTGAACATACTGGCCTCCAAAGCAAAGAGAGCTGGAAGAAAAATCAAGACTATCTTCCAGGCCATCGTTTTGAGCGATAAGTGGGACGCAAACACAATCTTTTCTATTTATTTCCGACGGACTATGAGTCAGCGCAGCAAAACACAGCCAAAGTAAACGCCTCTTCTTTTTTTTCAAAGGCGATTTAGTAAACACCAGATGGCTCGCCATTATATAGGACGGATTGGCTCGTTACAGGAACGACGCGCAGCCAATCAGCACTCTCTCTGTGACACAAATCCCGCCTCGTTATTTACTTCCTGGAATGACTTTGTTTTGATTTGGCAATTTGCACTTCTATCAAGTATTAAGGCAGTGGCTTGCACCCAGGACTTATCTGTGTAAGAATTAAAAATCGATTGGAATAAAATCTGCTTTCTTTCGCCTTAAAGAATCCACATTGATTGAAGTTAATGATATACCTGCAAAAAATAAAATCACGTATTTAGGAATAACTACTGAAAAGAATAAAAAGTTACGTAGCTTATCCAATTTCGCCCCCATTGTTAAACAATAACCCGCAAAATTTAACATGTGGCTCCTACTGGATCTGTCCCTATGGTCAAATATTACTATAAAAACTGAGGGAAGATCCAAATCGGTGTCTACGTATTTATCAAGCCAATGTCCAAAGAAAGCTTTCATCCTTAATAAAACTTGATAAAATCCTATTTGATTCTATATGATAGCATAAAAGCCATTACCCAAAGAAAGATATTGTTTGCACTACCAAAATTATAGTGTATTATAAATTATACATTTTGAAATGTTGACTAATTCATTCGAAGTGAGAGAGGAGGTAACTAATTTATTAAAAGAAAATGAAAGAATCTGGATCTCTTCTCCCAAACATATATTCAAATTGATGGGCGGACTTTATTTTTTCTGCAAGAATGTGATTGTAAAATTGAAAAACGATCTGTTAAATTGTATGGTTTTCATCGACAAGTTCTCCTGGCATTGAAACTTGCATATAAACATAATTTCCCCCCAACTTCGTGTTACAAATGGAACAAAGGAAATATCCTTTATAAGAAAAATCATTTTTCTTTAAAAACTAGGTGGAAGGTGATGTTTTGTTGGTGGTTCACCTTTTAATGTCAATGGAAATTGACATACAACGAATTTCTATCAAAGTTTCAACTTCCAGTAACTCCCATGGGATATGTAGCGGTGCTTAGTGTTTTGCCTAATGGTGTCCTAATGCTACTCCTATAGGAATAATTGTTAACATAGTGAATAAACAACTTTACAACTTATAACTGTGGGTGGAATCGATTTAATCTAAAACAGTTGTTCTCATGAACTAGAACATTTCTTCAGAAAGCAGCTCTTCTGTCTGGGAGATTTTATTGGACATCTTTGTTGTTTTTTCCCCCCGAAATTTTAATTGGAACAGTTTTTGGCTAAATGCTGAACATTTTAGCTAAGTAATACAATTAAAGAAATCATTTAATTTGCTGTTTGTTTAATGTTCTTGTGTTGTGAGATGTAACCTTGTAGGCTAATTGCTGATTGCGAGTAGACTTATTACAATAAAAAAAAAAGATGAATTATACAAATTCTTGACAATATGCACAATAGAACTGTGACACATCTCATCAATTCAGTGCATAGCTCCACAGGAATGTTTATTTTATATATATCTTATTAAGTACATTCAATTAATAAGTTGCATAATGCAAACACGGTGCCAGCCATCTCCTTTCATTTCAGATAGCTCTGTCCAGTTTCACTGCAGAGTTTTAACCCCGCCCATCTGCACAGCCACTCTGTTCCACATTTCAGGCGAGATGCTGTTCAAATCGAACGCACCTACCAGCTGCTATGGAAAGTGTCTGCTTGCATTTAGCATTTCCAGTTTATGCCTCATGGTCATGACTGGCATGCCCCTTTATGATACCCCAAATATTCTCCACCGTTGCCATGTTATGTTTTGTTACTGACTGAAATTTACCTCTGAAATCGAAGTGGAGCTCATATAACCCAGAACTGCTCTCTTGTGGACACAGTGGCTAACAGCAACTCTGTTGTTTAAAAGTACGTGACATCTTTCCCACTTCTTCCAACTAAAGATATGCGTCAGAGGAGGGCTGAACCCATCAAAAATAATAGCACATTCAGCCATGAAAAAAATATTTGTAAAAAAAAGTAATTCAAGTCGAAATCCCATGATTAAAGTGGCAGGTGTACAGCTGGTAGCTCTGCATTGTCCAGCAGACTCAGGAAGAACCTCCTCCCTGCTCCAATCCCTTTCCATAATAATTTCTTATCTTGAATATAACTATCTTTGATTTTCACGACCAGTACTCTGATGTGCTCATTTGAGTCAGCATTTATCTTCACCACTTAATGTTGAAGATATTCTTCACTTGGTTGTCAGCAGAAAACAAAGATTCAGCATTCCTATAAAGGTTATCATACAGTAAAGAGCCTCATCAGCATAGCACCAATCTTACATTTTTAACCTTGAGCTGTAAAATTTACAGTGTACTGAAACATCCATAGTCCTCTACGTCTAATCATTTTTTCTATATATTATAGTAACATATATATTACCCATAGTAAATGTTTTCATTTATATAATGAAAACATAATATAAGGGAGAAGAATTGTTAGTTATGGAGGGCCAGGAAAGTCACTGACGTTAAGATTTGAATTATACAATTGGAAATCCCATTTGAAAAGTTTTTTCTAATTGCACATTTCAAATTGAATTATTGAAAAGAAATAGTACATCATATTTATTAATCTATGATCAAATACTGCAAATTTAAATGTGTTTTAAAGTGTTTAAATCTCCATTTATTTCTAAATGGAGATTAAAAACCACAATTCATAAATCTGATCACAAATACCTTTCCTAATTAATCATTTATTGCATTTCCATCTTTTTTTTTCACTTTACATCTTTAAATCAAGTTCCATTTTCTTTTCACTTTAACCTCTCCATTTATTGTTGCAGTAACCCTTCTGGTCCCTGAACACTGAAAACCAGTTAAACCCATAAAAGTTGCTCCTCAGATGTGAGCAGCTCTCTGGTCCTTTGGTGAACTAAATGTGGCACCATAACCAATGAGTGGGATTCAGTGTTTGTAATTTTACTCCCGCTGGAGCTGATTTTTAATGGTTCCTCCGTGGCAGTGCAGCTGCACAATGGGGTCCTGCGTTCAGCAAGTTTAATTCAAATTCAGTTCAGCTTATTTATATTCCGCCAAGTTACAACATGTCATCTTAAGGCACTTTACAGAGACACTTTAAGGAGATCATGCAGTCAGATTGGTAAAAAGTTTCCCATCTAAGGAAAACCATCTGATTGCATCCAGTCATTAACTTTGCTGGATTTGCTCCTCCTGGATGAGCATGTGGCAACAGTAGATATTGACTGGCATTTTGTTAATGACTCTACAGTAATCCAAGCTCACACCGAGCTTGGATGCAGCAATGGTGGAGAGGAAAAGTTAACTTGGTTAATCTTGAACCTATTTTAGTTAAAGGGGTTCACGTTCAACCGAATAAAAAAAAATACTTTTTACTCAGTGCTTTTTTGGGTTGTTGCACATATACTCTGAAATTAAGTTGTTTTTCCCTCACAGGGAATGACAGCGGTAGACACAGAAAACGGCTAATCACTATAATATTTCTGTAGCAAATGGGTATTGAATTAGAAAAACTGGAAATGCACAATACACTTTTAGATTTTGATTTATACAGAATCTCTTTAGTTTCTTTCCACTTTTAAAAGATGCTCAACTTTGCCATTGTCTAGGGTATAAAATCACTGTATAATACCACAACATATCTGGTTTTAAAGAAACAAAAAGGTAAAAAGGTTTAAAGGCATGACACATTTTCCAGTCACTGTCCATTTATCTATCACATGGACACATTGGTATCAAACAGAGGGAAGTTTATCACAAAGCTAAAATATGATTTCCACAACACCTGATAATGTTCATCTTTCTTTGTACTCAGATTTGATAGATTTTTGGAAGATGCTGATGATTTCCAATGAGTGTTTTGATAAAAAAAATCCCAAAACCCAATCAGGAGCCCAAAGGTTACTTAAAGCATGGCAAAGCTAAAAGCCTTTTTATCTTAAAAAAATGTAAAGTACAGGGAAGATAAACAATTACATTCTTAACTAGGCTAAAAATAATGGAACAAAATACAGATCAGCCATATCATTATTTGCGGAGAATTTTATATAACCTCGCTAATTCCAATGTTTTGGTGGGAAAACATTGATCCTAATTTCTGTTTCTCATATTGAATCTTGTAAAGTTATTGACACCACTTGATTTGTCCTCATAAAGGTTACATCCAGAAACTTTGGCGAGTTTTTTCTGAGTGTTACACAAACACAGATAGGGCCTGGTCTTCGCAATGTTTCCGTGTCTTTAAACAAGTGTAACAATGGTTGTACGTGCAGAGCAGATGTTCAAAGAAAGTGCAAAGTGATTTGACTTTGGACTTCATCAGACAGCATGCTCAAAACTTATTTTGTGTCATGATGGGTCTAAGTGCGCTAACCCACATGCAGAACACCAACACGGAGACTGGAAAAAGTTAAGAAGTTTA
>JAUZNJ010028977.1:0-15705 GCA_034780135.1 Jordanella pulchra | reverse complement strand
AAGAAAGAAAGAAAGAAAGAAAGAAAGAAAGAAAGAAAGAAAGAAAGAAAGACGTTGAATACATCATATTTGGTTTCTTCCTTCCCAGTTAGTTGCAGCTAAACAGAAGTCTGAGGAACAAAGAGATCATTTTTGCAAAGACTCACTGCTAAACAGTAAATTAATTCAGTTTCCAGGAAAAAACAGAACCATTATAAACCCTGTCAACATCCACCAAAGTCAATGGAACTTTAAGTGAATGCAAATCCATTTTTTTCTATCAATTTCAGTAAGCTGTTTATGACAGATTTTTATTGGAAGATTTAAAATTATTGCACAATATCCTAATCTTCTTTACTTATCTGTTCAGGTAAACACCATTGAGCAATTTTCCCTTGATCTCTGTCATCATTTCCTAACCTCTTTCAACCATGTGCTGAAGGCCAAAGTTTATATGGAGGAGGCACCCTGGAAAAGGCTGGAGAAGGTAAGACCCTAAGTCCAGAGATAAGTCCTGGTTTTAACCCCCTTCCTGCTGTCACCTCATTATTAGCACATTTAACAAGGTACAATAGTTTCTGAAAGTGTATATATTTTTATATGTTTGCACATGTGTGAGGTATAACCTGTCAGCACATCCTCTAACTCATACATTACTGAAGCCCCTTCCCAATTATACTCAGCATTCAGTCAGCTTGACTTTAACTCTATCACTGATTTTATTGAATTTGACTTGAAATTATTTAAAACTGTACTAAAGGGACATGTTTTTCCATCTTTGCATCTTTTAGATTAATCCATTATTTACAGAGAGGTTACAAAGAATCATAGCGACCTCGTAGTATAAATACTCTGCTTTACTGCTTTTTTAAAGTATAATCATGCCCAATGTGAATTGTTGTTTTTATTTAAACCACAAATTAACAAAAAAGAAACACTTTCATGTCAAAACAACAACAGATTTTTACAAAGTGATGTCAATTGATTAAAAATAATGCAGAAAAAAACGATTGCATAAATATTCACCCTCTTTGAAGTGATAGAACTAATTCAGCTGATCTTGTTGGTCTCACAATTAAAGACAAAGGGATCATCCAGATGCTGATAATGTGTCTTAAGGGACTCTAGTATAAAAGTATAAAGTGCTTGAAAGGTCCATTTGTTGATCATCTGTGTTCCTGCTACAATCACACAATGAAGAAGGAAGGGTATTAAGAAGTGGAAGTCATGGCTTCAAAAAAGCAAGAGGAACTCACTGAACATTCCCTGGAGTTCAGATAAAACCAGCATAAGGAAATGGAGGGAGTAATGAGCCTGTGTCAATCTGCCTAGAGCTGACCGTCCGTCTTTCAAAAGGAAAGACCGGGAAAGAAGGAGACGGGTGAGGGAGGCCAACAGTGTCTCTATGTGCAAGCCTGATTGACAACTTTGTAAAATTCCACTTTTACTTTGACATAACAGAGTTGTGTTTTTTTTTTTAAGACAGAACAAAACAACCTAAACTGACTGTGATTTAATTTATAAAAGCAATAAAAGGAGAAAACATCCAAATAAATACTTTTTATGGCTTTAGATATATTTTTTTATTTTTGAAGAAAGAAACAGGTGAGGGAGGTCAGAGGCTAAAGGCAGAACTGAGTGAGATCTGTGGTGGTGTTAGCATCATGCTACAGGTTACCATCCTTATGTACAGAGCTTCTTATCAGTTTGGATGAAATTATGTACAATTCTACTTATCAGTCGGGTTTTAAACAAAATTCTAAGCTATCGGGTAGAAAGATGAAGCTTGATTTTAAACATACATCCTTATTCAATTATGGCTTTAAGTGGAACATAAACTTTTTCGAGAGCTGAGCTGGAGCATTCAAGATTAGGGAAAAATATTTCAACAAGGCTTTTTAAAATAGCCTTGTTATAATATTGAGCATGAACATCTACGTGGTAAACAGTTGAATATTTCAGTTTCAAAATAATATGCTATAGACAGCCTCTTTTTTTCTTTTCTCAGAACGGTGTAGGACATGCACACGCATTTATCTACAGCCCAGAGGCTTGTCGTTTCTGTGATGTGGAACAGAACCTCAGCGGTAATAGCACACAAAGACAACACACATTTTCTTATGAGAGTACATTAGCATTAGTTTCTTTTCTTTTAATTACGTGTCTGTATTACTCAGATAATTTAAGTGACATTCCTCTGGTCTTATATCTTGAGTTTAACTCCTTTGTTAGTGTATATAGTGCTACAACATATACAAGGGTTTTTGTTGTTAGTTCTAAGTCTGGAAGTCTATTATTATTTTACCTTTCCTGTAATTTAGCCATTCTGCTCAAATGTTGACAAATACATCTCTCCCCTGTTCTATAGATACTTAGGATGGACTCCATTTCTTTTTAAACTCTTCAGTGCTTTAGCTCCGACTGTTCTCCATACAGGTACACCTGTGGTCCACAGCGGGGTGAAGGACATGAAGGTGCTAAAAACCACTCAGTCTGGCTTTGAGGGTTTCTTCCGAGATCGTTTCACAACACTGCGAGAGACCAAGGACAGGGTTTTCTGCACCACCGTTTATTCTAGGTGGCGTTACAACAAGGTCCAGGGTGTTGACTTTGATGCCGCATGGTAATTGTCTACATTTTATGCCTAAAGGTGTGACTTTATCAACTTGGAAATGCAGTGATCCCAACCCCCCATAACAGACAAAGAGCATTTTAAAGACTGAAAAGTTAAACCCTAAAAGGAAGCCTTCCATTATTTGTAGGAGGTGTGTAAGAGACACTATCATTGAGAAGTTTGCCGGGCCCTACGATCGTGGAGAATACTCACCATCTGTGCAAAAGACCCTTTATGACACACAGGTTCTGGTCCTGCAGAGGATCCCTGAGGTAAGTTCTTCATTCCAGGTAACCAGCTTATTCAAACTACCTTAAGCAACAAAATGGCCTTATGGTTGTTGTAGAACTGGTAAAACACATGATTAGAACGTAAAGGATTTAGTTTTCTGTCATTTTCATCTAAATATACCTGTGTGGGACATTACATGAACCTGTAACAGCATGTAGCATCAAATGAAACACATACGATGCTGTAAAGGACATTTGTTTTTTTTAGGTGGATGAAATTGAGATCGTCATGCCCAACCAGCATTACTTCACCATAGACATGACAAAAATGGGTCTTAACAACAAAGATGAGGTAAATACTGCGGATTATTGTTTAAAATACCAAATCGTTTTTTAAATGATATTTTTTATTGTCCTTTTAGGTATTTCTTCCTCTGGACAATCCATCCGGTAACATCACAGGGACGGTGAGTCGCAAACAGAGAGCCAGACTGTAAAAGGGAGAGCACCACCTGATAACACCACTATTGTCCTGTTGGTCCAACAAATAGAAAATAATCTAAGTGATGAAACCAATAAAGGCCCTAAAGATGTGAACAAGACTGCTGTTGTTTATGAATATGCAAACTGATCAGAAAAAAACATGAACAATTTAACCAACTTAAATAGACAATTAGTGTTGTACTCGTAGGTCTAATGCGTTGTTGTTCTATAATATAAAAATGTGCATTTATATAAATATTAGCATATCCTGTGATTGCTATAGATGGAAAAGCCCTACAACTATCCTGATGTTCACCAGCTTTCTCTGAGTGCTCATGTTAATGTTTGCCTCATTAAAACCTTCAGGGTCTCTAATCATGAGTCAGTAGGTTACTGGCTTAAGATTTTGGGGATAATCAAGATTTGGCCTCTAACTGCTTCTTAAAGTATTTAAATCAAAACTTAAATGTACAGAAAGACAAAACAGATTGCACTCTGTCTTGAAGCCTTGAATTTGACTGATTTTGGTAAATTATATTTTCTTTCTAGCTATTCTAACATTTACTAACATAAGGTTGTGAGGAATTTTAGATGAACCTTTCCAAGTTTAAACCAAGCTGACATTTCAGGGACAAGATTAATTCTCCTACAACTCTCCCAGACAAGCAATTATTGTTCAGGATTTTTTGTTCAAGTCCATCACATTTACATTAATATATTATATAAAAAACACCATCATATATATACATTTATTCTTAATTGTAGGGTGAAACATTTTTAGCAGGATATGCAGCCATGTGCTTTAAAAACATCAGCGCTCCTACCTAGAGTGAGCTGCCAGTACTGACCAAGACTGCTGGATAGGTGTTGAAATGTTTTCAGGAAAAGAGAGCTAAAGTCCACTTGCTTCAGATTTAAGTTTGTTTTAGTGGAATATACATTATATATACATACGACATAAACATATAAACCTTTGCCGATTGGTGGACAGAGATAAATACTTCTGTATACTTAATGCTGATTTCTAGCAGCTTTTGCATCACATTAACGTGTGTCGTTATGTCTAATAGCACCTGGTTACATCTTAAGAAAGCAGCAGATGTCATGAAGATCTCCCTGCACTTTAGTTTGGAGAAATAAGGTATTTGGAATCAAACAGCTTTTTTCACCTGAGGTTTAACTTCAAGAAATAACTTTAGAACCAGAAAAGAAGATCAAGTGATTCTTATTTTTTTTAATACATAAAACCCAACAGGGTGAACCTTTTCCACTGTGACATAGGATGAGATTTTTTTTTCTTTCTTTCTGGGGGAATAATATGACAATAAATCCAAGCTATATGAGAAGAATTCTATAGAAAACACTTCTTTCTAGAAAATAACACTTCATATTTCTGTATTTGTTCTTATTGTTAAAACTTGTTTGTTTTCTTTTCCAAACTCCTTTTGCTGCTCACCTTATTGTATGAAGAAAAAACATTTGACTCCTGAACAAGAGTTACTTAGCAGAGAAAAGTCCTGCCATCAAAAAGGGATAAACAGGCTGCCAAATTATGATGCAGTGTGGAAAAATAAATCAGTACAGCCAAGAAAGTAAAAGTAAAATTCTTCGCTGAGAAAAAAAAAAAAAAAAAAAGCACCATTTATCATCAGTTTTAGACTCAACAAATTTAAACTCCAGTGTTGTGTTGCACTTAAATATGGGTCATAAACACTTCAATACAGCTGTCTGTGTGACAAAGCTGAAAGCACCACAGGTAGGTACATAATAAGAATATATACAGAAAGATGTTCATATCATGAGCCTCAAGTCTAAATAATGTTGATGTACACAATAAAAGAAGCTTTAGGTAAAAGGTCAGCAAAACAAAATGCTTCACTGTTACATGCTCAGGACAAGTCATGGACTCAGATATGCAGGTTTGAACACAGATTAAATTCAGGGACACGTGGAGGCATCAGAAGTGTCTGTAGGTATAAAAGTGTTCAGATATTACAGAACCTACATCATTTATAACTATATATTATCTTATATACAAATACTTTAAAAACAAAAAACATTATAGGTTAATTGACTTCAGACACACGCACACACACACACAGGCACACACACACGCATATATAAATCTACTCTTCAGGATACTCCCCTTAAATCTTTTTTAAATAAAACATAAAAAGTACATATCTTAAGCAGCAGAAATAAGAATGGCTAAAAGAGTAAACAGCTGGGTGGACGAATTGTGTGGACCAGTTTTTTTTTTTTGGGGATCCACACTTACTTAAAAAAACAAAACAAAAACATACAGCATTCAAATCTTTCAAGGTGCCGCTGTTGGCACCTTGTCTTTGTGAAGCCGTAGCTAACCTGGAGTCTCCTGACAGGATGATTGTCACTGAGGTGCGTGGCGGGACAGCTGGCCGTGCTATGACGCATTGCTCTTCAGGTGCTGAGTCTGCAGCGGCTTCACGTGGTACTCGTAGATTTTCAGTGCGGGGCCGAGTTTTATCGACAGCCCAGTTAGGACGTCGTTTCGCGTCATCAGGAGCAAAGACTTGCCGTCAATTTCCTGTCAGAGAAAAAGGGGAAAACTTTTTGATAGAATTGTTTCAACATCTGCCTCTTGACACAAAGTAGTATAAAAAACAAACAAACCTGATCTTGAAAAGCTGTAGCTTGTTCTTCAAACCCTGTTGCTTTAAAATAATTGACAACATCAGCAACTCCCCAGTTGGAAGGGTCGGGCAACTGACCATTCTCCACTGGGCTGTGGGAATAAAGTTAATCCACTCAGATTATACTGCAACAGCAAAAAGAAAAACTCTGGAAGTTCTGCTCTAATTTTAGATAATACCTTTTGGTGTCGACTGAGCCATTTGCCTTGTCCTCCATACCGGCTGTTGAAATAAATAATAAATATTTACATAAAAAAATAGTTTTGTTACTGAATCAGTTAAAATAAAGAATAAGTTCACAAATCCAACAAGACTGTTTTTAAAGGGGTTGTCTTTTTTTTAATACTTAACAGCTGATAAAAAAAACACATGATTATTTTTCAGCCAAACATTTGTCAATGAAAACAAAAAAACATGCGTAGAAATCCTATATGATCACTGGAAAATCCAGAATTCTGATAACATTTAGTAATTAAAATTTAGCAACTTTTTAATTTGACTTTTAAAGGCGGTTTAAGTTGTAAATTGTGTCTCGTAATATTAAAAAAAACCAGGCCACCGAATAAACCTAATGAGTTATGATTTCAAATAAATGTATTCAACTATAAATAAGACAAGGTATAATAATATGCTAATAACATAGATGCCATCTCCGGTCTCTACAATTACTATACTGTAAAATATTGCAATATCAGTTATTCGGTTGAAAATAAAAGACCATTAGCTAAATGTCAGCTAAGTAATTTAAATAATACGATATGTAATAATGACTGAAAAACAAATGGTTTCAGTTCAAACCTGATATTATATCTCTAATGAGATTTCATTTTTCATTAACAAATGTGAAGTAAATATTTCCAGTGCAAGATTTCATAGAAAAAAAAAACTACACACCTATAGCGCATTTATTAAGATAGTCGAAAAAATAAAGTATGTCTCACTTTTTAACCTCCTTTTTCACTCAAAACTAGAACAATTTAAATTATCTGCAGCACTTTCGTCCCAACTTATTTTGTTGATCTAAAGTATAAAACAAAACAAAAAAAGAGTAGGGATCTCCCAAGAAAAGCTTGACCAGTGATTTTTTTTTACCTATTAGGCAAAAATATGACAACAACAAAAAAAAATCAATCCATATAAAAAAAGAATATAAAAATTGATAAACTCAAAACAGATGTCTTATGCATTGTCATTAGAGGCAGGCAAATACAAAAAAGTTCAAAATAATAGGACACTATTGCTGCTCCAAGAGTGACAATCTATCTAAAGTGGGTGTGACTGATTTCACGAGAAATTTACTTAGTGGCATTTTTCTTTCACATCTCTTTATATGGTATTCTAATAGATTTTAAACACGACTTTAGGACGTAATGTCCACACTATGCTTTAGTATGTCAGCCTTTAAAGTTTAATTTCCGAAAATTTGAATAAAACGAGACTCTTACATGCTGTTACGTTGCAGTAATTTTTCATTAGATGTCTTCTGGCAAAAGCAGTCAGTATGTTGGCAGTTCAATCACCATCATCGTTTGTCTTTCTGACATTCAGTGGATGTCTCCGCTGAAAAAGCACAGCAGCACAGCAAAATGGTTACAGGAGTGAAGAAAGCAGCTTCATTAACTAAAACTAGCATTGCTTACTAAAACACGGGTACGAACTGAGATGTGTAAAAAAATGACGGCGTAAAACTCACGCTGTAAGCGAAATTAAAAGCAGAATAATATTGGAATAAAAAAACTGAATACACAACGTTGATAATTCGGTGGAAAAATATATAAATTAAAAATAAAAAATAAAAACAAATTATCACCCTTCGAACGACGAGCACACGTTTAATGGCAACCTCTCCGTGTTTTGTAATAACGCTAACGTTAAGCTAAGAGGGATAGTTAGCCTCGTTTGCTAATACCAAATTTAACAGTTACCTTATTTTGCGAGATTCTGGCCTGATAACAGCGGCTCGTCCGGGTTTAAAAACCACAATTAAACAAACAAAAAGTTTGACCAATATCTAGATTTTTTTCGGACAATTAAAAGCGGGGTTTATTTGATAAAATCAAATTATATTCAAGTAAGCCAACAAGCTTCTTCGCTTTCGTTTCCTTCGCCCACAACGTTGGGGGATTTATGGGAAATGTAGTTCAGTGCCAGTTCAACGGCTTTAACAAACACATACCCCAAAGAAACACACACATATAGTTTTTCAATTTTAATAAAAAGAATTTATTATAATGACATATCCTTTGTTACATAAAATCTGCTACAGCAAAGTGTACTTCCCTTGCAAACACAAGTAAATATGACTGGGAAAAATAATGTGTCAGCTTTCTAAATGATGTGCAAAAATATCCACAAACTAAAATACAGACACATTTCAGATTATTGATTCCCATACTGGCACGTGTGACTAGCTACAAGAACTTATTGAACTGATTTCCTTCAGTCAGGAAGAGTGTGAAATGGCTCAGGTAAAGGTGCCGTCGTTTTACATCAAATTTCAACAAACATCACACACAAGGGGGGGTAGAACAGATGATACAGAAGAGCTGGCAAGCGCCTAAACATTTGTTTTTGAGAGGATTTACACACAGGCAGTTTGGACAGAGACATGCTTGTGGGCCAGGTAAGATTTATCTGAATCAAAAACATTGGACATGTTTTGAGGCTTACCAACTTTTTACCCTTCAAATTGAGATAAAAAAAAAGTATTTTAGGTGTCCTTCGAAAAATAAAGGATAGATTTCAGTAGGCTTTAGAGGTGATAATATGCATCAAATATAAATGTGGCAAAGGAAAAAAAAAAAACAAACAAGATATAAATAATCTTACAGTTTTGATGTTTGTAACACTTAATATCTCAAGTCTCTTCATATATAGAGAGACATATAAACGTTATTTTATTAGACTTCTATGTATAAATAAAAAGAATGAGAAACAGTTGTGCCTTTTTAAATTAAATCATATAAAATGCACATGTGCTAAGACAAAATGTTCCAATCCAGACAAAATAAAAAAGAAGCAAACTCTTGTATTTGGTTGCACAATATTAATATGGATTAAAACAGTTTTTTATTCCCTATTTATGTGAAAAATCAAGATTTGGGTTTTGAAAGACTGTCAAAACATTTTTTTAAATTCTGATTTCTCCTCAACCCTCAGGTTTAAGCCTGTTGTTTTAAAACTCAAACTTTAGACTTATCTATGGGCAGAGAAAGACTCTTTTTTAAGTACTCAATGATTTTAAAAGAAGAACTAAACCTGCAATATGAAATAAACCAAAGCCATCAGTCATATCATTAAAATAGGTCGTGATATTTAAAATATAGAATTTTCAGATCTAATATATTATCATGCTGGAGAAGGGAATGTGAAATCAGGGGATACATTTTAGCAGCAAAATATGCCATGAATTAGAAGAATACAATACAGATTTTACATTTTTCTCATTGAAATCAAACAAAAACATCTCATGAAGTAGCTTAAATAAAAAAGGAGATATTGACCTTATTCCCTTTAAAAATGTAACATTTTCATTCATACCCATTTCCAACTCTCAGAATAGGTACATCTTTTTTAATTTCAGGTAGGAATCAGTGTAAAGACTACAAGCTATAAATGCGTAGCCAAAGATGCACCAACCAAGTTAAATCCATACTTTATGATTTTTCTGTTATTGCAGCTACGTGATTAGGCATCAGTTTTTAATGGCATTTGCGTTACATAGATCAAGACATCTCCTGCTTTCACGTCTCATGCTGCGACACATTTCCAAGGTTGCAAAAGAAAGAGTGGGGATACTGCTTTTAGCTTCCAGTGAGGCTGCTACGAAAACATTCACATGCAAAAGTAAAAAAAAGAAAAAAAAAACCCAAAAGAAAATATCACAATCTGAATTCTCTGCTCAAACATAGCTGTGAAAAATCAAAATGCGACGTAAAGGGGACAAAGGTCACCCCATGTGAACACTGCTGCTTCATATCCTTCAGATAATGTAACAAACTGACCTTTTAGCTATTGAAAAAGAAAAAGTCATGCTAGTGCATATCTGGACAGACTTTTTAACGTACCACAAACATACGAACTGTGTGCACAGACAGAACGCAAACATCTTCAGATTCACTTCTTGTGAAATATACTTGTACCTAGAAAATATATAATTTCTCTCCATCAAAAGACTGAGGTAAAAAGGAAATGTTCAGTGATTAGATATGAATAAATCATGCTACAAAGGTTTAGCTGACACATGTTTCTGCTTCCTGATGCCGCTTGTTTCTAGCAATTCCTTTCTCCAAGAACTGAAAGTGAGGAAAAATGCCTCTGTGTTTTTTTCTAAAAATGATCTGCATCTCTGTTAAAAATTTGGTCATGCTTTAGAAACAAAATAAAAAAGCAAAAAACAAAAGGATGTTTCACACAAGTTTAAATCAAAACTCATTTCCGGGTCTAAAGGAAGCCAGAATGATAGAAATAATGTTAAAATTAATCTAAACTCAATCAGACCCCCTTCCCTAAAATCACACTGGGGATTGTAAAAGACAACAAAAAAAGATAAAAACAAAAAAACTTCTTCATTACCATTTACAACAACTGGTAATACTACCACTCTCTGTACCTCATTACAAAGGGAGTAAGTCATTTCGCATGTTGCTTTTCACATTCCAACTTTGCACAAGGAGAGTCAAGATTAAAAGATAAAACAAACAAAAAAATAACATGAGAATGTGGTCTAGTACTTAGTTGCAACACACCAAGGTGTCTGCAGAATTGCCTGTGTGTAGATCGATGCCAACAGCACCAGGGGACATGGCAAAAAGGACCTCATTTGAGCCGTGTGGAATGAAGGAACGAGGCGATTGTTAGGAGCACGGGATGGCCTCAGTTCCACCTTAAAACTCTCACCAGAGTGCAAATATCCCAAAGCCGCAGGAACCGGTCAGGCCTTGGCTAAAAGTCAGCAAACTCTTTTGCACACTTTTCTGTTTGCGAGACGCGGATGTCCTCCTCCTCATAGTCGTCAAAGTTGCTCGTGTCTCCAGGTCCTCTGCACTTTGGCAAGAAAGGAGCTTCAACCTGAAAGAAATTTGAAAAGGTACGAACGTAGGGCAAAGTCTGACAGCATGCAATGAAAAACATGAGCTTTTGAAAAGAAAGAAATTACCTTTCGCTCATATATGGCTATCCAGTCTGTTGTGGAGAACCACTTATGGTTCTTTATGTCATTTACACCGTTCTTCAGGTTACCAAATCTCTTCGTCAGATCGACCTGAAGCAGGTTTCTCAGCAAGTCCTTCAAGTCAGAGCTAAAGTGAGAAGGAAATCGCACCTAAAAGGCAGAAAGCAATGTGTTCTGATCAACAGAGAAAAACGATATAAATATATACGTATATTTATATGTTTCTGTCTTATCAAAAGGCCTAAAGTGACATAAACCAACAAATTATACCAAAACCAAAGACTATACTGCTGGCAACATCTGTTTTCTTCCTTGCAAATGTCTGCTAATTTACCATTATCTGGATATACTTACATATTTCAGAGCAACAAACATAATTTTATGTGTGTGAACATTTGCAGTTAGAAGCAAGTTTTGAAAGAATTATTTTAATAGTTTTTCGGGTGGTAAAGTTATTAAAATGAACCCAAAGTATGACTGACCACTACTTTTAAAAGTCTTTTGAGCCGTGGGACATTACTGTGGTTAAATGTTGGCTTGTTTTTGGGTCAAATAACATCTTAGTTTGATATAAATATGGATTTTGACTGAACCACTTCTTCGTTTGGATACATCTGTACCTCTAGTAGTAGCAAACGTTCACCGACTCCTATCACACAAATATTCATGAACCGAACAGAAGATAACTTGGAGTTTAGTGCCTTTTACCAGGGGGACATCGACACGTGACGAGGGGAAAGTGGAAGTAAATTCCAAACCCTCCGCTTACTAGATTACTACTTAGTGCATGGAGAAACAACACAAACAAAAACAGAAGGAGAAATTCTTTTCCCCCTACTGTATATTTTCCAGTCAGTATTTATGAAAATGTATTCAAATATTCTAAAAAAAAAAAAAAAATTTAATGTTTAAAAAAATACACTAATAATTGGTGAAAATTTCCATCATCTATTTATTCTTTTTTATTTTTTAAAAATCATTAAAAAATGCCGCCTTTTAATTTAATTAGTTAATGTGTTTGAGCTCCATAAGATGTTGCAAACTGTCAGTATGAAATAGGCCCTAATATCTGATTAGCAAACCTACACTGAAATTTAACTGCAGGCCAAAAACCTTCTCTGTAAAGATTCAATAAATTCATACTGCAACAGAGCAATATGAAGTAATGAGACACTGAGTGAGAAAATATACCGTTGATATATAACCAAGTCATTTTAAGTTACTGTTTTTATATTAAACCATTCCAAGATATATTTGATCTATTTTCTAAATGACAAGAGCCTAAATTAAACCATGTGAGAGAATCAAATGAGTGTTTGTGATTAGAGAATCTAAAGACCTCAGATATTTTACCTCAGATATTTCCTTACCTTGCCAGACACGATTTTTTCATAAATCTGTATGGGCTGATCAGCAAAAAATGGAGGGTAACCAGCAGCCATCTCATAAATAAGAACTCCAAGAGCCCACCAGTCAACAGCTTTGTTGTAGCCCTGAAATAAGGAGATAAATAAAATCACAATTCTTACTCTAGTTAAAATCTGGGAAAGCTGCACACTGTACAAATAGAAATAAAATGTGCGATGATTTGTGAATCCATCCGGTCTGTACACCCTTTTCAAGATTATAAGAGTAAAAATGAGATTTCATCTTGGATGTGGGCTTTAGGTTTGGAGACACAAAATATTTTAGCCTGAAATATAAGCTGCTTTGTTTGCAGCTGTTGTGCTGCCATTAAACACCTAGAGTCACTTGGTATAACCCTGGTGATAATGCACTATGTCAGCACAGCAGTCAGCTTCAATTCCTGCTTGCATCAAAGGCTCCTGACCTACAGTCTTGTGTCTGAGTCAAGGGAAATAAATTCGAACACAGACAAGTCACTCAAGCCTTTAAAGCCAATCTGTTCTTTTGAGAACCCAAATTATTTAGCTGATCTTTAAAATACTTCTCCATTAACATGTTTTTATCTCACATAAACTAAACAAGGCTACTCTAAATCTGAATTTATAGAAAAGCAAACTTGACTAAATAATTAAAGGTCATTCTTTCAGATTTTAAAATGCATCCACTTCATGCAGTATTTCATTTTCTCAAAACTAACAACACTCAGTTGTTGTTTCAGTTGAAAACAGGGTCAATTTAGAAAACTAGATAAATCAAATGTTTATTGCTTAATATTATTGTACATAACGCATGTCAGCACTAATAAATTTAGATAATCAAAAGAGTTGAAAGAACAACAACAAGGCATCATTGAAAACTTGAAATCCACTTCAGAAACTATAGATTTTTAATGTTTATACGTGACATCACTGAACGTTATTGGGTTCTTGTTCTTTTTATTTTGCATTTTGTTGTAGATATCAGTGATTAACGAATATTGATTGTTGCAATGGGCGTCCGTTTCTTTGCTCATTGGTGAGTTAATTGCCTTTTTGCTGGCTTAGATGATTCTTATGTCACAGGGAAAGAGATGATAGCCTGATATGGCATGTTCACTGAATGAGTGGTGCTATGTCCTTTTCCTTGTTTTGCATTCTTTAGGAAACATGTCTTCCATTCATTGAAGCTGCAATACACCTGCTAGGTAGTGATAGACCAAAGTGACATTAGCCAAAAAATATATTTATTTATTGCATCTAGTCTTTATCTAATTTTCATCTGATCATGTTTTAATGCGCTGGTAGCAAGATTTCCAGACTGTGGCATGTATTACACCAGCGGTCTTTGGGTTCTTTGGTCCTGAGAAGAAACTCTGGAACCAACGATCTGCAACTAAGAAGCCAGTCCTAATGACTGCTATCAGTTCAGAGATAATTAAACAGATGAGCAGTGCAACCAAATCATGATATGGGCTCCGGAAGGACACAGCTTTAATAGAAGTGCAAAAATGGTTTTGCAGCAAGAAGTAGGTTCATATGGCCTGTTGGTGTTAAAAGGAAGAACGTAGTAAAATACTCTGTAAAGGATGCGCTTTTTTTTTGTTTTTTTAACTGACCAAAACAAGTTCACTTTAAGCAACACCCTATATCTCAACATATATAGTAAATGCACTTCAAAGATTTCTTATTTTTGTTAAAGGGTTGTCTGATTTAAAAGACAACTGCCTACAAATATATAACAGCAGGGTGGTAAAGTTTTTATAGAAAAGAAGGATTTTATTAAAGATGAACTTCTGCACAAATACAAAGTTTGATTTTTTTATACGAATGCTGTTATTTCATTTAACCCCATAGAAACTAAAAGCACTGCCTGAATGGCTATCAGGCTTAGCGGAGGAAGACAAATAACAATGTCTCACCTTGCTGAGGATGATCTCTGGAGCCAGATACTCAGGAGTTCCACACAATGTCCAGGTTCTGCCTTTTACTCTCTTGGCAAAACCAAAGTCTGTGACCTGAGGGGAAAATGACAAGCTAGCAAAAAGGCAAAGCCAATGTGCTGAACAGCAGATGTGTGTAAAATGTTTCAATGGGACTTTTAGCAAATCCATTTTTTTGTTTCTACTCTGGTAATTTTTTTTTTCTACACTAAAGCTGAAATGACCTGGTTACCTGGATGTATCCATGTTGATCTATGAGCAGGTTTTCAGGCTTCAGGTCTCTGTAGATGAGGTCTAAAGAGTGAAGGTACTCAAAGGTGAGCACGATCTGAGCTGCATAAAATCTTGCATGATGTTCACTGAAAGAAAGATACAGCGAAGTGGAGGCAATGTAGAGAAATAAGAAAATAAGTCCAAGATTAAATAAAGCAATTTAACCATTAAAAAAAAAAAAAAAAGATTTGGCTGGTACCTGAACCTTCCTGTGCGTCTAAGGTGTGAGAACATTTCTCCACCGGGCACATACTCCATCACCATGTAGAGGTTTGAGTTGTCCTGGAACATTAACAATATTTATTTCCAATCACAAGGGATTAGATGTTTATACATGACCATGGAATGTAATCTGTCTAAGATTTGTTCTCAACATTAGAATCTATAATAAATAAGAAAGAAATAAAAAAGAATAGTTAGAAAGGTGCTCAAACACAAGTCCTGGAATTTCTTTCTAGAAACAACAGTAACCTACTGGAAAGGTAAATATTGGATGCAGTTTTTTTTTTTGTTTTTTTTCAAATCGATCCGATATCGACTGAGAATATTGGTTATTATCTGTTACCAATCAGATACTACTGTTGAATAAATCAACCCTATACCTTTATGGACGAGTAAAGGCATCATGCTTAACATAAACACGGTTTAAAAAGAAGCAATAAATAACCATGGATATAAATCACCGGGATTTCCCGTGTCTGGTGATGACGCAATCAGCGTTAGATTAATCAAACTGAAGTCACTAGAATCAATAAAATTAGAAATGATTGGATCAGAATGCCGGATTGGTGTCATTCATCCAATATTTAATCCGGCGAATCAGTGGAAATAGGAGCTGGTATCTGGTCTCAGCTAAGGATTGGTCCATATCTACTAAATCACAGGTGTCAAAGTGGTTCCAGAAAGGGCCGTGTGGCTGCTGGTTTTCTTTCCACCCAAGCAGTAGCACACCTGAC
>JAUZNJ010028976.1:0-15705 GCA_034780135.1 Jordanella pulchra | reverse complement strand
GAGCTTGGTTATTTAGGGCTTTATAAGTGAGAAGGAGGATTTTAAATTCTATTCTAGATTTAACAGGAAGCCAATGAGGTCAGATAATCTGTAAAGTGCCTTGATGTGACACATCTTGTGAATTAGTGCTATTTAAATAAAGTGAATTGAATAGTGAAAGAACTTGATTGTGTGTCTGTCTGGTTTCTCTCCAGCTGGACATCGTGGAGTTCATCCCCTCCCTGTTGTACTTTGGTTACACCACCCTGATGGTGCTGTCCTTCTGGCTCCTAACAGGAACAATCGGTTTTTACGCAGCCTACATGTTCATCAGGAAGATCTACGCTGCAGTCAAGATCGACTGAATCCTGCGCTGCAGCTCTCCTCCTACCTTTGGTTCATTTTTCTCACGTTTGACTTTTTTTTTTTTTTTTTTTGGTCATGTTTTTATTTTTTCATAAATATTTTTTTTTTTTTAGTCCAACAAGCACTGACTGATGAAGCAGGGGTTCATCGTTATGATGCAACAACCCCATCTGCTGGCCACATGGTGGAATAACAGAAACACAGCTGTTGTTTGCATCTCCTCCCTCCTTCCTCTGTGTCAGGACAGAGATCTAGAGGAAGTCCTCTGCTGGGACAGTGTGTCTCCTGTCGCCTCTCCCTGCACACAAACACAGTGGGCCAAAGCTTCTCAGAATAGGATTTCCTGTAAACTTTTTTTGTTTGTTTATTTTCAGTTTGTTCCTCACCTGAAGTTTTCGTTTTGGCCATCATAAGATTGATACGGGACTCAGTGTTTCTGTTGATTCTCTCCTGAGATGCGACTTTCCTGTGATTTGCTCACAGTCATGGCGTCTTGCTCTTTTCACTGATTGTGTCGTCGGAGGGGCTTTGGTTTCCGTTCAGAGACTTTATGGATCATGGTTGTGGTGTTTGTGTAACTGGTGGGAATCATGCTGGGCTGTTTAACGTTGTAATTCAAGAAAGGTTTGATTAAATATTCTATTACTTTTTTTTTACTTTGGTTCTGTGTCCAGTTGGAACCAAGATACCCACAGAGATGACGCTCATCTCAACATGCATACATCTCAACTTACTCTAAATGTGGGACAACGGCTCCTGGTTCCACTGAAATGAACTGAACTGTTTGGACCGAATGGGGAGCAGCCGTTGGACGAGCAGCAGGGAGGGGAAACTGTTTGCATCCAAAAACAGAACCTACAGATGAACGGCGGCAGCAGTGTAGCCTTAGCAGCGCCAGAGCCTGCAGAACTATGCAGTAATGGAAAAGATTCAAAGCTAATATTAAAGGACTAAAACTAATCGCAGTCGATCTTTAAGTTTAGGTCTGAAGTTTTTGCACCTTTTATTTTTGTCAGTGCTGTGTTTCTGGCCATACCTGTACTCGCTTTTTTAAACATTCACTCATCAATGCTGAACCTTTCAGTGAGCCAAATGATCCGGTGTCGGAGGAAATACTCTGACCGTGTTTCCCATGTCAGACTTCAATCCTCTGAGGAGTTAGCTGGAACCTGCTTGGATAATCCTGAAGTTGGGAGCAGATGCAGGCAGGATGGCGGTATGTGTGTGAAAATGGCTCTCGGCATCGTTCCAGCTGTCCTGCAGTAATCCAAGGTTCCTAAACCTCAGCTACAGTCCAAGTCGCTCAGTCGTTGCTGATTTGCACAGATCAGTTCGGTTTTTTCCCCTGTGATGAAATGACTTCAGGATAGAAGTCAGGTGGAGTTAAGGGCTCCCTAAAGATGACCGGAAGTATTTCACAGCTGTCTGCATCTTTGCGCGTTGGACATAAACTAGAGGAGAAAGTCGGCTGATGTCAGAGTTTCATTGAGAACCTAGAAAAAGTTTCCTGTTTGTTCTCTTCCTGAGTGTAAATGAAACGGATTCATTGATTGTTAGAAAAGCACCAAACTCTCTGCGCCTCTGAGGGGAATCGGTTCACACTAAATCAGTCTTTTACCGTTTCCTGAAATCCCCCCAAATTTCTCGTTCTGAAGAGAGACGCTCAGCAGCAGAGAATCAGACTTTAAGCCCCTAAAGCAGAAGTTGGCCCCCAGGGGCCGCGGCGGTCCTGGAGGTTTTACTGGTTCACCTGCTTCAGCACAGCTGATTTCCATTGAAAGCTGATGAACAGGCTTTTATTTAACTGCAATCATCAGAATCAGCTGTGGTGAAGCTGAGAAACTGAAGACCTGCAGGACAGAGACTTTAACCAGATTATTTATTTAGGGCAGGCATGTCCAAAGGGTTTGTCAGATTCATCCTGTGATTTAAAAAATGCCATATTTACGTCCGGGAAGTAAAGGTGCTTCAGTCTCTCCTATTTAAACCAAGGAAGTGGAGACGGTTCGTTATCTCTGACTAGAATCACACAACCCAAACTGTAAACGAGTTTCTAGAAGGAATCAGCTGCCTCCTCTTTGGGTCTGTGTGATTCCTTTCTGGAACCCTGTCAGAGTGTCTTTACTTCGGCTGACTCTCCTCTGTGGAAACGCCAGGAGAGTTTTGTTTTTTTTAAAGGGTCCTGTAAATGGGCGCGAGCGAGGATCAGGTTTTCAGTGTAAATAAGAGCTTTGTATTTGTTACGTTTGGCTGTTTGTGACGCTCTGTATCGATTCCAGTCATTGTTTTAGCCGAAAGCATGACGCTCTTGATGACTTTTAGAGCAACGTTTGTTTTTTTTTTTTACTTTTTTCTGTTTGTTTCTTTTACAGATTGTCTATATACAAAATGTACGAGACAATAAAGTGATGAAAAGTTGAATTTGAAAACTGGCTCTCTGTTATTGACCTAGCAGTTGCAGACATTGTTCTCCAGCTGTAAACGCTGTAAGTGCAGCAGGTGGAGGTTGGAGCGTGTGGGGGGGGGTAAGCAGCTGGTATATGGGGTTAAAAGACGAGTCGATCTGACTAGATTCAGCTCTACTCCCTGCAGCCAGGCCTTGAAGAGAAGCTGGAGAGCGATGTGTGTGGAAGGCAGAGAAACTCCTCCTGGACATGAAGGTGGTCTCTGATGCTGACCTCTGAGGGTTTAGGAAAAGGTCAAACTATTTGCATTCCTGCTTTGTTCGGCTGCTCAGGAGAAGGGACAATCAGACATGAGCCATAGTTTCAACTTCTCTATGAAGACTAGGACAGCACCTGTGGAGGGGCCCGGTTAGGACAGGGAACTGCAGGCTGAGCTCCAACACCAAGAGTTCCTTTTAATTTCTGGAATGTAGCGTTAAACCTTGGAATAAGGAAGAGCAGTTTGACCCCTGACCCTCAGGGGTCTCCAACCAACAGCTGAATGACCTCTTCAGCTACCATGAAGTTTGGCAAAGGCCCAGCACTGAAGCAGTCATTAGATTCAGCTGTTGGTGCAGGGATGCAGCTAAAACCTTCCTGAGGACCAGGGTTGGAGACTCCATGATCAGAGCTTCGTTGGAGGTCCTTTGTTCTAATGAATCTGAAGGTTTACAGCTTTGTCCCAGTTGGAGCGTGTAGATGGTCTTTTGTTTCAGGGCAGCTTCTTCACTGCTATTAGCTGTGGTTCAGACATTCAGATAACACAAAGCTTCAAGCAGCACTGCTGCTCCTTCAGTTTAAAATAGATTGTTTGGAGCATCTTCCACTGGATGGAGACTTAAAATCCCCTGAACGTACCTGATCTTAGCTAGCCTCAGTATGTTTCTGAAGTTACAGTTAGATGTGTTTAACAGGATGGTTGTGCTGCTTCAAAAGATCAAATTAGAATAATTATGGAGCCTTTTTTCACTGTTTGGGTTTCCCAGCTAAATCTCTAAAGTGACAGTAGAACAGTTTTATGAGTTTACCGTCCAGTTTTCCTCAGCTAAGAGGAGTCTGAATTAGAACAGTCATAATTATCTTTTTACACCATCAGTCCCGCTTATATTTCTAGTTTTCATCCTTCAGTTGCCCTCTCCCATAATTATATATGTATAAAGCAGGCACTTTCATTTAATAAACTCAGCTAAATGTTTGTATTGAACACAAACATTGTTCTGTCTGATTTTGACTGTGCTGATCAGTAGCAGGTCAATCTGATCCACGCTTGTCCTCATCAAACCCACTGAGGACACCAGGACTGTAAAACATGCAGTGACGTGGTCATTATTTACAATCAGCTCATCTTTTTAATTTCATGTTGATTAATTATTCATTTGCTGTCTTGCCAATGAAACATCCCCTTTTTTTCTTTTTCTCTTAGGCTTCTTTTTTTTCCATTTACATCACTTTAAATTGTCATGCTACTGAAATGTGTTATATTAATAAAGTTTCCTTGTTTATAAAGCCAACCGTTGGTAGAACCGGTTCTGGTCCATAAGACATTTGCAGTACTTTGACTTTTCTAATCTCTCAGAGCCTTAATGCCTTTCTAAGGGTCTGGTTCCATATGAGCTGATGATTGTCTCCCCCTAGTGGTCTGGAGCGCTTTGACTATGTAGAGCTAGTTTGCAGCTTTTCTGAACTTGCTGTTTTGTTTAACAAGTTGCAGCGTTTTTAGTTTCCAAATTGTAATCAAGCTCTGCATCCAGGTCAGGTGGGTCTCTGGTCATCCATCTTGGATTAAAGTGCTGCAGTAAATCACAGTTCTGCCTCTTTAAATGGTTCCCCCATGTCTGGAGGCCCACCTCTTGGTTTCTCATTTCCTTCCAGGTTCCTCAAAGTGATTTCTACAAAAGCAAGCAGTTTCTATTCCTGAATTATGACAGATTGCATCCAGTAAGTCTGCAGCTGGGTTTAAATATCGATGGACAATAGTTTTCTGATGATAATTTAGGTTTTTTTTTCTTGTGCCCACAGATGTTGGCTTCTGAATGTAAAGAGCTTCTGAAAGGAAATTGTTTGCCTGAATAATTAAAAGATTGGGATTTTTTTAAAATCTCATCTTTGCATAACTCAGTTCAATTCACCAATACAGTCCCAATTTACTATGCCTGTTATCTCCATCCAGACAGATTGGATAACAGTTTTATACCAAAGAGAAACCAGTAGATTGCATCCAATCACTGACTTTATTGGATCTTCCTCCTGGATGAGCATTTAGAGACAGCAGATGTTCATCTGCAAAACGACCCAATCTGAGCAAATCAGCTGGGTTTCATTTAAGCATCTTTATAAAGTACCTCGAGAATCCATGTGATGTGAATTTGTGAAATAGAGATAAACCAAACTGAATTGGCTTCTATACTGTCTGATAATTTTACTAATCGGATGCATGCATATAAGGAGGTACAACCTTAACTCCGACCTGCTGCTGGCCTTCTACCGCTCCTCCGTCGAGAGCTTGCTGACCTACTGCATCACAGTATGGTTCGGCAGCTCCACCGCCACCGACGGAGAGGCTGCAGAGGGTGATAAAGGCGGCGCAGAGGATCATCGGTCGCCCTCTCCCCTCCCTGACGGCATTTACTCCTTCCGGTGCCTCAGCAGAGCCAGGGCCATCTCCCAAGGACAGCTCCCACCCTGGCTCCGCCCGGTTTGACCTGTTGCCCTCTGGAAGGCGCCACAGGCAAATGAGGATCAGGACAAACGGACTTAAAAACAGTTTTTTCCCCCCAAGCCATTGCCGCCCTCAACTCCGACCTGCACTGTCGGTCAATTTACACCTGTTTTGCACTATTTCCCCCCCCCACAAACTGTGCCAGTACTGTTTACATTTTCCTTTTTCCTTCTACTATATTTATTAATTTTTTTATTTCACGGTAGCTGAAATGAAATGGAAGTCCCAAAAATCTCATTGTATCCGTTGCAGAATATGATGACAATAAAGGCTTTCTGATTCTGATGTAAAGAAGAAAACTGGGCCCGGCCCTCACCCCTGTGGTGCTCCAAAACTTTCAAGTCCCATCAAAGCTCTTCTGAGGTCGCAGACTAAACTTCATCCGCCTCTTTAGTACGATTGTTGTTTTTTTGTTTTGTTTCTTAGACCTTTCACTTCCATTTCTGGGATCATTGTTCTGTGACGACTCAGTTTGGCCCAGATCATAACTCCTCCACCACTGTGCACAACAGGTGATTTGAGAGGATTGTACCAATATGTTCGGTTCTGATCTTGGGTTTGCTTGAACCACTAAGGCTGTTTCCAAACTTCTGTCAACATAATCTCTATAACTGCAGAATAATAAAGATAAGAACGTTGGAAAAATCCTTCCATTTATCCCCAGAATGACTGGCAGTAACTCTCAGGGAGCTGAGATCATCTGGCGTTGTGTTAACACACCGACGAGCTGCTTAAAGTTGTTCAGATGTTCCTGAATTTTAAACTTTATCAGAACGGATGTGTTTCTGTTTTCAGTAAATGAATTCCACAACTTAAAACCGTTTTTGTGCCTCAGTTCACCATTGTGTCCTTAATGTAGTGATTCCACTGGTGCCTTAAAAACTTCAAAATAATTTATAAATCCTGAAGGGAAATTAATCACATTTTAACTTTATTAATAACATAATCTAATCCTGAATAAAAAAAAAAATATTCAGAATTATATTTCCAAAAACGTATATACCTCAACGTTTCTGTTTTTCACAGATTTTAATATCAGATCCCGTTGACATTTGATTCTGAATATTTTCACATTGTATAAATGTTTAGAAACACACACATATGTGTTTATAAAGCTGTTTTAAACAAGGGTTTTCCTCTTAAGTTGCCCTGCAATCATACATCACATTATTTTCCTTTTTATACATTTTCTTTAGGTTATGCCTCTGCAGAAATTCAGTTGTTTATAAGAACAATAAAGCAAAACTTGAATCTCATCACATAAAACCAAGAGGAAAAAAATCCTGCATCAGGTAATCACGTTTTAGCCACATATAAGTTTCATCTCTGAGACATCAACTCATGTTTCAGGCTTGTTTGAATCCATGGTCAGAGTGGAGGTCATGTTTTATCAGAAATAATCCTTCTACATCATAAATGATGTGCCTTAAGATCCCTATAATGAACTCCAAACACTTTATTATGGAGGCTTCCCAGATAAAAGGTCACATTTTGAAGTTTGTTAAACCAGCCGAGCTACTTCAAAAAATATTAGACAAACAGTGGAAAAAAAAAAAAACTGGTTTAAAAAGGGAAAAATCTGAAACAGTTTCCCACAATAAACACAGGAGTGCAGGTAGGGTATGAAACCAGCGGTTTGTCTTTTAATTATTTCAACATAACACATGAGAAGTCAAAGATACACTGAGCTGTACAATAAGTCAATAGTTCTGCTGTTGTTTGTTCTTCTCTTTGGATCAACCAATAATCATCTGTCGCTAAGGAACTGCAGAAACTGTCTACAGGAGAGATTTATGGTTTTCATTTGTTCTTCTGATGTAAAACTCAGAATCATTTGCTGAACTCTGCCTGCATGCTGAACCACACGGTGAGAGAGAAATCCTGCTTAGCCTGTTACTCTTCACCTCTGCTTATTCCAAAAGGTGGCTGTAGTAAAAAAATAAAAATGGCCTATGTCACCTAACAAGATACACAAAGAGGATGGAATGCACGACTCACATTTAGCTAGAAATATAGAAATCTACATACTGATGGCGTCTGCAGCAGACATGACCCAGATTCATACTAAAGCCAAAACAAAGGAGGGGGAGAAGGAAAAAAAAAAAATCAATTAAATCAAATCAGCATTTCAATGATGGATAAAATTCCCTTAAAATGTCTTTACTGCACCTACTAGTAAAGAGGAAAGGGTGAAGATAAGTGCATCCCTACTAGGTGCAGACTGAGGTATTGGAGCTGCAGCCGAGCCGACAAGCAGCGCAGCGTCTCTGTTCCTGTTGGCCGTTTGTTCAACGGAGGCTGTTAGAATCACAGCCTGGAAAACGAGGAAAAATTCTGAACTGGTTTTAAAGAGGAGCTGTCCAAACAGGTAGTTTCTATAAAGATAGAAATATATTTTTTTAAATGTTGATGTTAAACAGTTTGGGTTTAATTTGACTTTGAAGGTTCAGGAACTTTCTTCAATTTAAGATTTCTATATCCCAAACAAACAAAATGGAACTTTATTTATTCTCATAGAATATAAAATACAAACTTCACTTTCTAAAAGGTCGATTGTTATTTTTCAATTTTTCGAGTAATTGTGTAGTTTTGATTTCCCCTTAAAATTAAATCCAAGTTCAAATTTAAAAGCCATAATAGTAACCTAATTGATTTACAGTCAAAATATTACAACAAATTTATATTCATGTACGACACTATTTCTGTAATAATACAAGTGTTTTTGTGGAACTAATCATCTTTTCACCATTTTTTGTTAATTGTTTTCTTATCTGGCTAAATCCGGTTATTAAAACTCACTGATGATGATCTGGTTTGGGATTAAATCTGGTCAGCTCTGTTCTTACTAACGAGTCGTTAACAAGTTGGTCTTTTTGGAAAAATGGGATTTAAAAAATAAAACCACTCTAAGTGCTTTATGTCCCAATTGAGGCTTTTAACGCCGCGGTTTGGATGAACGCCTTTGAGGAACAGAAACGCCGCAGCCGTTTTCTTTAGCTGCAGTTTAACTAGATACACTTTAGAAAGAAAAGCAAAGCTGGTCGAATGAAAACACAAGAGGAGTAGAAGAAATGGAGTGGGGGTGGGGGGTGGGGGGGTGGGGGGCTCTTTTTTGTAGAAGGATTAGTGAAAAATATATCAAAAATACTGTTATTCTTTTGGAGAAGAGAAATACACAAATCCTGATAAAGTTTCAACATCTAACTAATGGCACATACATATACAGGATCAATACAAAATTAAAAACATATGAACATATAAGCTGAAACTTTAAAAGAAAAAAAAATACTCTTTTTTTTAAAGTTGAAAGTGCTAGAATTCAGATTAGCTCACAGAAACCCAGGGAGGACAAACTTAATGCACACTAAACGCTTTTTCTTCTCCTTTCATTTAAGGACAAAACGATAATTTGATCCAAAAGTATAAATGCTCAGTGGGAACTGCTACAGACTGGGCGAAAACCAGAAGAGTTTTTCTTTAAGAAGTCTTAAAACTCAACATAAAATGAAGTAAAATCTTATTTTAATCTTGCTTTTGTTTTACAATAGAACTTCTAAGGAAGGTGCCGACAGCTTTTTATTCAGGATCCATAGAAAATTTGATTAGTTATAAAAATAAGGATTTAATGTTAAAACTTGTGATGTTTACAGATGGTAATTTGAATATAAAAATATAACTTCGACAACATGTGAAACTTTGTAAATTAAAATGAAGACGCTGTTTTTCATTGTGAATTATTTCCAATATTAGAGTGCTTCTCCAACGGAAGGGGCCATTAGCCGCCCACCGTAACGCTCTCGGCCGTTAGCCGCCCACCATAACGCTCTCGGCTGTTAGCCGCCCACCATAACGCTCTCGGCCGTTAGCCGCCCACCATAACGCTCTCGGCCGTTAGCCGCCCACCGTAACGTTTGGGGCCGTTAGCCGCCCACCATAACGCTCTCGGCCGTTAGCCGCCCACCGTAACATTTGGGGCCGTTAGCCGCCCACCATAACGCTCTCGGCCGTTAGCCGCCCATCGTAACGTTTGGGGCCGTTAGCCGCCCACCATAACGCTCTCGGCCGTTAGCCGCCCACCATAACGCTCTCGGCCGTTAGCCGCCCACCATAACGCTTGGTACCGTTAACCGCCCACCATAATGCTTGGGGCCGTTAGCCGCCCACCATAACACTTGGGGCCGTTAGCCGCCCACCGTAACGCTCTCGGCCGTTAGCCGCCCCCCGTAACGCTCTCAACTGCTGGCCGCCCACCATAACGCTTGGGACCGTTAGCCGCCCACCATAACGCTCTCGGCCATTAGCCGCCCATCATAACGCTTAGCCGCCCACCATAACGCTCTCGGCGGTTAGCTGCCCACCTTAACACCCGGGGTTGCTAGCAGGCCACAATGTTGCTATGCTGTCAGGGTTCCATTTAACATAAAAATTCATCTGATTTCTTAATACGATATTGTGCAAAGATGTAGTTTCTTCTCCCAAGGTTTTGGTAAGAAAATAAAAAAAAAATGAGGTGATGTGTTGTGTTGTTTCTTTCAAGGTCCTGTTTTATGCAAACAGAAAATTATATACGACAAAAAACAAACAAAAAAACAAATACATAACTATAAGCAATACCCCAAGTTCTACAGTCAGTTTCTCAGCGTCTTCCTGGTGCTTTGAATGTCAAAGCCCAGGTGGTTCAACGACTGCGTTCTACTGGAGGCGCCATGTTTTCAGACACTTTAACTCTACAGAGCAGCTAAAAAAGGAGGAGAGGAGTAACGAAGTGGTGGGGCTGATGAACACTGTTGGTTTGGCTCACTGTCTATGTTATAGAACAAAAAAAATCTACTTCTGAAATGTTTAGTGGTCTACAGCTGTCAGACATCCCCAACCCATCCTAAAGCAGCAATGTGGGATTTAGCTTAAATGTTCCTGGTTGTGGTTTTGGATTCTTTTTCCAGGTGGGACTCATCTGATGCCCAGACGTTACCAAGCATAAACATGACTCTTTGTGAAGGAAACAAACTACTAACAGGAGCGAGATGAACATTCAGAATCCTCTGTCGTTTCTGTAACTGAACGAAAACCGAAACGTTTCGTTTAATGCGACGCATTCCCTGATAGCGTGGTCACTGTGTGCAACATTAGCAATTATTCCCCTAGTTACAAAATGTGTTTCAGCTTTTAGTCTCTCAAATGTTCACTGTGGGACAAAAAGGCGCAACTCTTTTTATTTAGTATTTTTAAAAAAACAACAAAAGTTAAGAAAATTTTATTTATGGTAACTAAGTTTTCTACCAAATAGAACAGAAATAAACAAAGCAGAACAAGTTCACCATCCCACAGAAAGTTAAATTCAACGAGGGCTATTCTGGACTCAACGGGATAAAATTAAAGTTCTTTGGGACTTCTTCAGTGGCCAAACACACGTATACGCCGCATGTCCGCCATAAAACATGACATAGAGTGGGTGGAGTCCGATCTTAAAGGCGGGAAAAACCGGGTCGGCAAAAATCGGTTAGAACCAGTCAGATAACCACAGATGTAAAACAAGGGTTTGTTTTTTTCCAACCCTTAATAATGAATCTATGTTGTGCCAATTTTTTTTCAAAGCTCTTTAAAAAAGTTCAAACCAAGAACCTCTAAACTTTTCTCAATATCTTCAAAGCATAAAACAGCAAAAACAAAAAACTGGGGGCGTAATTCAAACTTCGCTTTGCAGCAGCTGGAGTCTCGACTACAGAAAGAGGACATAGCATTATGGCCCCGCCCACCGTGCTGTGATTGGTCCGCTCTGTTTCAGACCAATGAGGCAGAGATTGACCAGACTGACTAGATGGTAACAGCTCAGTATGGTAAAGGAAAAACTCCACACTGGTTCAAACGTCCCTGGATGATTAAAATAAAACAAATTTATAAAATAAAGTGAATTAATTCAATAATACATCTATGGTATTATAAAGAACGGACCCAGTGTCAGTTATTGGCCTGTTCATGGGGAAACCTGCCGCTAGTTTCAGCCACAGTGACCACACTATAAGGGAAATCAACACAACCAACTGAATCTACAAGCACAGATTTTCTATTGGATTTTCTGCCTTTAAGTTCACTTTGGACTAAGGCTGTTTTTTAACAGGCTCTTGGTTTAAGAACCATCTTTTAGAAATACTTAAAGGCCCTCCGTGTAAGCGTACACCATCCTAGCTAACGGCTAAGCCACTAATATTTCCCATCAGAGTTTGGATTCTCACACAAAGAGGTTCGGGTTCGACACAGAAAGTTTGAGGAACAAAGAAAATACTTCATCTTTTTCTTAGTCAAAAAAAGCAAGATACATACAAATGTAAACCTGCAACTCATCAAAAAAAAACAAAAAAACGTCATCACTTAGTTTTAATACATCTAACTAAAATACACATTTCCATGTTTATTCTTGAGATATTTCGTACACTGCAATAACATTCTTAAACACATTGTTTTACTCGTCTGCCTCTAATTCCTTTGTTCTTTTCATTCGTTCACATATCCCAGGGTTCATCATTTACCATGACGATACATCTTTTTAAAAGACTGCCTAAAAGATGAGTTCGGAGTATTTTTTTCCCCAAAAAATAGAGCAATATTAATCCTTAAAACAAGAGATACGAAGGGCAGCCAAGAACTTGCTGCGGGTAGAATGATAAGAAGGAGAGTCCTACTGTCGGTACGACATCATCGAGCGCGGTGACAACTCCAGAATGGCCCGCTGCGACAGACCTGCTCATACTCCACAACAATCCAAACATTTTCCCCGCCCCAGAAGACTGACGCCATCTTTCTGAGTCACCCACCTTTTACTGTTGTCTGGGTGAACTGCGGGATCAGTTAGCGATCTGAAGTAGGCGAGGCTAAAGCTAAAAGGACGTCAGTTTTTCTTTTCTTTGTTTGCCTTTCGCTCTGCTCCAGGAATCCTGCGCTTCAGTTACTCAACTGATTTGGAAGCGACAGGAGCTAAGAATTAAGCACCTCGAGTCATTTGTTAATGGATGAATCTGGCGGAGTACGGACAGGCCTCAGAGACAGAGCCTGGGGAAAAATCCTTCCCCTGGTTTAAAGTTTACACTCAGTTTTGAAAACTTGTCAACTTTTGATTAAACAGCCTTCTTACGGATCCGTTCAAAGGAGTGAAGTGCCTTCGGTTAAACTAAAAAGTGCTTTTCTTGACAAACACCAACAGAAAGCTGTGGTAAGGCTCATGGTTCCTATCCATGTTCACTGTCCTGTAGACGACGGTTTTCCAATGATTTAAGAGTCGGAAGCCGACACGCCTAACTCTCTGAAGGGACTTTGGAGGGATTCTTGTGTTTTTATTTTTACGGTAAATAGAAGAGCACGTTGTTTTTGAGGCTGACCCGATGGAAGAAATGCACGTTCATCTCTTGGTTCCCCCACTGAGCTCTCTCCTCTCCATATTGATCAGGACACGTCTGAATGAGCGCGGATGGTGGAAAACTCAAGATACGACACGTTCTACCAAGTTTGGGGAAAGAAAGGATAAAGGAAAGCACGATTTTCACTTCAAACTATATTTTTTTCTGGGTCACAACAAGACAGATAATCTCCACTAAAAATAATGGTAGTTTTTTTTTTTCCATTATTACTTTAAGTATGCAGTACCACGCCTTCAGGCCTACTGATCCTGCCCTCTACTCTACTAAAAAGGGGGAAGTAAATAAAAAAAACATGGGTTAATACATTGTTATATCTATAGGAGAAGGGAAAAAAAAGCCCAAATAAAAGCTGCTTCAACTTCTTTTCTGAAAATTTTCTGTTCGCTCAAAGGGGTTTCACTTCCTTTTAAGGCTCAATCAAAAGCTTTTGTGCGCACTTTCATTTAAGGCTTCCAAGTGTTCGTTTTGAGAATCATTTTTAATCCTAATTCTCTGACTTTTCTTTTTCTTTTCAGGGCTCGTTTAGAGCAGAGACCTGAAAGATCCCAGCGGAGCTGGTGCCGGTGTGAATGCCGCCTCGGCCAGGGGGGGCGCTGTCTGTGTCACTGAAAGGCCTGGTGGAAGCGAGGCAGCGTGGTGGTGCTGAGGCTGGAGCTGAACACTGGTGGAAGGGGGTGCAGGGATCCGAGGCCTAGACCCCCGCTGGAGCTCTGCTGCTCCTGAGGTTGCGGTTGCAAAGAGGTAAGAGGTGCCGTGGCAACGGCGGCGGCTGCTGCCGCGGCGGCATGGGGCTCGACGGCGTGCAGAGACGAGTTGGAAGAGGAAGAAGTGGAGGAGGTCACAGATGAGGTGTAGCCCATAACCAGTCCTCCTGTGCTCATGGGGGCGCTGTAAGGAGGCAGGTTTAAGGGCAAGAAGCCCAACAGGTGGGAGAAGTCCATGTTAGCAGCACACAGAGACTCGGCTATCACCGCAGGGCTCTTGGACAGGAGGGGATCCCCGCAAAGTTCGTCGGCTAGGCCCGAAGAGGGCTCTAATCCATCCTTGGGGGGTGAGGCAGCAGCATGGGGCTCTACAGAGGGAACCGGGCCTGGCAGACCGCTCTGCAGGTCCATGAGGAAACTCTCCATCTCGACCTTCAAGGGCTTGTCCAGCAGGTATGAGGTAGATCCCAGCTGGTATTTGGGCGCCGGCTGGGGGGGCTGGTGCTGCTGGGGAGCCACAGGTTGGTGGTGCGGGGGGGTGGGGGGGGAATGGTGGTGATGATGATGGTGGTGGTGATGGTGGTGGTGATGGGAGTGTGGATGAATAGATGCGGGGGGTTCCATATGGCAGCCCATGCCCATAGCGGCAGACAAGGAATTGGGCATCATGGGGGGGTGTGGGGGACCCACCCCGGGGTTGGACATGGCCTGGAGGTGGTGGGGGTTATACATGCTCATCGGAAAGGCGGCCCCAGCGGGGAACGACTTTCCCATCATGGGGTCCTTGTTGGGCCCCATGCCGCACATCATGGGGCTGAGCTCCTCCTTCACGGAGCACTGTGGAGATCCTGCCGTTAAGATGCCCAACATGTCCGGAGGCTCCGTCTTTATCTTCAGCAGCTCCTGTGAGTGACTCTTCTTCACATGCCGTGTCAGATGGTCTTTCCTGCCGAAGCGCTGGGCGCAGTACTGGCACAGAAAGTCTTTCCGCCCCGTGTGGACCACCATGTGCCGTCTCACATCTTTCCGCGTGTAGAAGCGGCGGTCGCAGTGGTCACAGGGATGTTTCTTCTCCTTGGCGCCGCCTGAGGACTTCCCCGAGTGGCTCTTGAGGTGCTCCAGGAGAACGGGCGTGCTTTCGTAACTCTGCATGCACACTTTGCAGGTCAGATCCCCTGCAGTGGCAGAGTGCATGGCCACATGGCGCTTGTATCCCAGCTTGGTGTTGTAGTGCTTCCCACACTCCTCACACTTGAAGGCCTCTTTATTGGGGTCATGGGTCTGCAGGTGGTTCTTCAGGTGGTCTTTGCGGTGGAACATCTTTTCACAAAACGAGCACTGGTGGGTCTTCTGTGGAGAATGTGTGGCCATATGCCTGCAAAGATTGACACAAAGTAAAGATGCTTCACCGTCATTCGTTCTGCAACCTAAGAGAACCAACCTTTTGCTTTAGCAACAGATATAAACCAATGAATTCACTGGACTTTTCCCTCCTTGAATCTCTGACTATATTGTACAGTAAGAAGATTTTTCACTTCCCCAGCCTATAAACACAGAGGCAGACATTTGAAAACCTTTCCAATATTCTATCTTTTCTCTTTTAAACGGTTCAGTCATTTTGTAAGATCATATAAAAACATTGGATTTCATTTTCCCAACTTTCCTTTGCTGTTTGCTGAAACTATTAGTGTCACGTTTCTGGTTTTATTTTAAAATCAAATATTTGGGCTTCCTTTTTGTTTTTTAATCTAATTAGAAAAACAACAATTCCAAGAATAAAACAACAACTGTTTTTTTTTGTCATTTGAATGAAATTTCAATGTTTGCATTATAGAATGAATGCATCATACATGGTTAGGTTGGATCCTCAGGCAGAACCAGAAACTATGGTCTGAACTTCTAATACTTTAGCAACAGGATGACAGATGACCCCCCATGTTTTTCTGTTTTATTTAGAGGATGCTGGTCTGCTTATAGTTTTTCTGGTCTATCAGGGTTAAAGTGGATAAATCTAGAATAGAATTTAAAATCCTCCTTCTCACTTATAAAGCCCTAAATAACCAAGCTCCGTCTGATATCAG